>WOVY01000745.1:0-273877 GCA_013436015.1 Rhipicephalus annulatus
GGCTTGTTGTATCGCTAAAATTACCTGACAGATAACCGTAGGTGGCTTCTTGTCATCCCCCGTATTTGCGCTCGGACATCTGCAGCGCTGTCTTTAACGATGACCCCCAGTGTGGCTGCGCTGGAGTCATCATCATCATCATCATCAGCCTGACTACGTTCACTGCAGGACAAAGGCCTCTCCCATGTTCCGCCAGTTATTCCGGTCCTGTGCTTGCTGCTGCCAGTTTATACCCGCAAACTTCTTAATCTAATCTGCCCACCTAACCTTCTGTCTCCCCCTAACCCGCTTCCCTTCTCTGGGAATCCAGTCAGTTACCCTTAATGACCAGCGGTTATCCTGTCTATGCGCTACATGCCCGGCCCATGTCCATTTCCCTCTTCTTTATTTCAACTATGATATCCTTAACCCCCGTTTGTCCCCTAATCCACTCTGCTCTCTTCTTGTCCCTTAAGGTTACACCTACCATTTTTCTTTCCATTGTTCGCTGCGTCGTCCTCAATTTAAGCTGAACCCTCTTTGTAAGTCTCCAGGTTTCTGCTCCGTAGCTAAGTACCGGCAAGATGCAGCTGTTATATACCTTCCTTTTGAGGGATAGTGGCAATCTACCTGTCATAATTTGAGAGTGCTTGCCGAACGTGCTCCACCCCATTCTTATTCTTCTAGTTACTTCAATCTCGTGGTTCGTCTCTGCGGTTATTACCTGCCCTAAGTAGACATAGTCTTTTACAACTTCAAATGCACTATTACCTATCTCGAAGCGCTGCTTCTTTCCAAGGTTGTTGTACATTACTTTCGTTTTCTGCAGACTAATTTTAAGACCCACCTTTCTGCTCTCCTTGTCTAACTCCGTAATCCTGAGTGGCAATTCATCCCCTGAGTTACTCAGCAATGCAATGTCATCAGCGAAGCGCAGGTTACTAAGGTATTCTCCATTAACTCTTATTCCTAACTGCATTAGAGCGCTGGAGTATCAGAGATTTACTCTCGGCTTTGGCTAAGGTGACACTGGCGTCACATGTATTGGCACGTTCGCCCGTACGTTCGGTCGTGTGCCACGTGTCAACGCCGCAAGACGCCTTCTCACAGCACTGCTGGCCCTTTTCAACCCTTAACCTGCCCGCGTCAGAATGGACATTTATTGTCCTCTACCCAACACTCTTCGAGGCAACCGTGGATTATCGTCGCCGTCGATTACATGACACGCAACGCTGAAACATCTGCGCTGACTGCTACCACTGCGAAAGACGTTGCTTCCCTTCTTCTTCACCATATGATTTTGTCACACGGTGCACCTCGTGAACTACTGAGTGACCGTGGACACGCGTTTCTCTCGAACGCCGTCGACGAGCTGCTCTAAGAATCTCGCATTGTCCATTGGAAAACCTCGGCATACCATCCTCAAACCAATGGCATGACAGAACACTTTAATCGTACCCTTGAAGATATGTTTGCCATTAACGCGTCTGACGACCACACTAAATGGGACCAAAAGCTCTCTTTCATCACGTACGCGTACAACTCTGCGCCACTAAGAACCACCGGCTTCTCTCCTTTCTTCCTCCTGTACGCACGCGAACCATCATGCTTTATGGACACCATTCTTCCTTACAGACCTGATGTTTCCGAAGCGCTGCCTGTTTCCGAAGCAGCTGCTTATACCGAAGAGTGTAGTCAACTTGCTCGCTCGTTTACCGCGCAAGACCAATGGTGCCAGAAAACTGACCACGATGCATCTGCGTCTAGTGACCACTATAACCCAGGTATGTTGGTTTGGCTCTGGGTCCCATCTACCCCTCCCGGTCTTTCCCCAAAGCTTTCGTCGAATTACCATGGCCCCTACCGTGTGGTGCGACGAACATCTCCCGTCAATTATGAAGTTTAGCCCATTGATCCACCTTTAGACCAACGCTGCCATGGGCGTGAAACAGTTCACGTATCACGCCTCAAACCGTGCTATGACCCCCCTGTCGTGTCATTTCCTTAAGTTGCCAGGTTGGCTCCTTGCTGCGCGATGAGCAATTGTACCGGAGCATAGTGGCACCAGCTCTGTGCCAGCGTGAAAAAAGACGTTGACGTCCGTGTGTCTGGTGCTTGCCGGATTCTTTATATATATATATGTAGTTGCAGCAAGGAAATAACGCTGGCCCCGGTAGAATAAGGGAAAGTAGAGCACGACGCACGTTGGTTTTGCACGCTATATTCTGACTGACGTTTCGGCTGGTGGAGCAGCCTTTTTCAAAGTAACCACTTTACTTTGACAAAGGCTGGTCCACCAGCCGAAACGTCAGCCACAATAAACCGTGCAAACCTAACGTGCGTCGTACTCCATGTTTCCTTATATATATATATATATATATATATATATATATATATATATATATATATATATATATATATATATATATATATATATATATGAGAAAGAATTATATACCTAAGGGCTCGTTTTTTCCGTGGTTTGACACAATAATAATGAGATGTAACAGAAAATAATGCCAAGGAATGTATAGGGGAAGGTATTAAAACCAATGCAATGTAAATAAGAAAGAAAAGTGGGTGAAAAAATAGCTTGCCGTGAGCAGGAATTGAACCTATGACCTTCGAATATATATATATATATATATATATATATATATATATATATTTATATATAATTGTGGCAGTAATTATAGAAATTAACACATTTACCTTTTCAGCCAATGGTGATAGCCCGTCCAGTCAAATGAGTGAATTGAGGCTCTTCCTACGAATAGTCCTTAGTTCATAGCTACTTTGAAATTCAGTAAAAGCGGCTAGTATTATTCACCGCGGAGCGTTGCAATGAGCCTAATTTAGCTGGAGAAACCGAAACCGACGCACCAAACAGCGCATCTATTATTCACCTGAACGACGCCCTCCCCCCCTGATGGTCAAAAGTTCCGAAGCCCTTTACTACGACGTCTCTCAACATAATATGGTGATTTTGGGACGTTAAAGTCCACATATTATCATCAAAAGCGCCCTCAGTAACTACACTGTTTCCCTCACCGTTATCAACCGTCATGGAGAAAGGAAAAAACTGAGGGGAGGCCGTGACGTCACATTTTGTGAAGCAGGAAGTAGGGAAGAGAAGGAGCACTCCTCTTCGCACTTGTAGACACACTCATATGGTTGCTAGGAGACGATATCACGTCGCGCTGACCACAGCGCAGGGACATCGCCAGCTGACTGAGCCGGAAAGCGATACATCTGATTGCATCGGCTAAGAAGCTGCGATGCCCTCGATAAAACGGAAACCAGGCGTCAGCTTCCGCAGTTGAGTGTATTGAACTTTCTTTATGTTCGACATACGGTATGATCTAGAGTATTTTTGCAGGATATAATGGACGATACTGCATATGTCAGCGTAGTGTTCCTGGGGTTTATTTACGGCTCTTGGTGACAGTTCTTGAACGCAATAAAACGCAGCGCAATTACCCACGGTACTGAAAAGATGGCGCAGTTAGCACCGGAGTTTCTTCTTTCGTTTGTTTTGTCCGCGTCATATCTCTGTGTTTTAATTTATTCATGACTATTTGTTCATGTGCCAGTAATGTCAGTGAATTCACGTACACTTATAATTGCTTTCGTGCAGGTTTCCCAAAGATACCCGTTGAGGGAGGCTATGAATCAAGGCCATTAGACCTAGCCAACGCGACTGGGAACCAACGAATTGGTATTTTGTGTGCTGAAAACACTTTCCACCTGAGCACTTTAATTGGGCGGCGCTAGTGGCAGTTCGCTTTCGCGATAATGCCGTTCCTACTACTATGGGAAACCGCAGCGACGCGCACGCTGCAGATTTAAATGTCCAAAATTTATTAAAGAGACATGTCAATTGACTGCGTGGTTGTACGTCGGTGTATTGCCCAGGTGAGCGTACAGGAAATGGAACAAAGTTTTATTGAGTGCAAGAGGAGGAAGAGGAAGAAAGTTTAAGCGGAAAGACAGGGAGGTTAGCCAGTTCTTAGACCGGCTGACTACCCTGTGCTGGGGAAAGTGGTGAGGAGAATGAAAGATGTTAAAAAGAAATGTTGCGAAGAGAGAGAGAAATTACAAAAAAAATGCCGCAGAGGAAAGGCAACATCAAAAAGTTTAAGACACTAAAGTCTGTCTCTGGGGCCAGTTGTCTGCAAAAAGTGCAGCAAAGCTTTTAAAGCCTTCTGGGCTGAGGATGGGCTCTGCCAATGACTCAGAATTCTTTGTTCCGACAAAGGCCGATCGTCCAGTCTATCCAGAGCTGCAGTGGGTTCTTGTCTTTGCGCGTTGAAATGGGTGCACTCACACAGAAGGTGCGCGATGGTTTCTTCGCCGCTGCAGTAAGTGCATGTAGGAGAGCTGGCCATTCCAATGAGATAAGAGTATGCGTTCGTGAAGGCCACTCCAAGCCACAGGAGGCATAGAAGAGTCTCCTCAGCTCGAGATATCCTTGGGGGAAGACGAAGCTGCCGATCGGGATCCAAGTTATGCAGGCGCGCGTTTGTGAAGTCTGTTGAGTTTCACTGTACCAGTGTGAGGTCACGTGCAAGCGAACGAAGTCTTGTAGCTGCGTCGGTTCTTGAGAACGGGATGGCTGTGTATTGGGTACCATCATGTGCAGATCTAGCGGCCTCATCTGCGCGCTCATCGCCATATATACCGCAATGACCTGGTATCCACTGTACACTATGCTGTGCTGTTTTTTTATTGCTTGGTGATGAAGAAGCCATATTTCCGCTACAAACTGTTCATATTGAGTGCAAGCGTTGCTATTGAGCATTTCAAATAAACTTACAGTTAAGTGCTTCAAGTCTATTGAGCTGAATGCAAGATACTGTGCCACTTGACAGGGACTAATCACCATGGACTTTTTTTTTCGGGTGAACTGGTAAGTTAAAGGTACCCGACATATTTTACAGTGCCATCTGCATTGGCCCTCCTTCATAGAATCATGTTGCAACTTCAAGTTATCTCTTGCATCTGTGCCTCTTAACATTCGCACCATGGAGTTTTATACAATTGCACGAACGTGGTGACACTTCAGTCAAGTTACAGTGGGGCGGGGCGGTCATTCAGGCACGACCGCTTTGAAGAGAACTTCGGCCCATATAAAACTACCTCGCACCAAACGCAATGGAATCCGAACACGCCAAGCAGCTTCGCAAATCGCCTTCTTGTATAAAACACAATTGGGTTAAGCACGTCTTTTTTACTCTTGACGATGCAGTCTTCAGTGAGAGCAACGGGCCAATGCTTTCGAATCGTCACCGTCACGCACAGAAACGGATCACCACTGTCTCCAACATTAAGAGCCGCCGGAGGTGTCGTTCTGTTCTCGCAAATGTATTCTTTCATCGCGAAGGCGTGCAGCAGCACGGTGTCGAAAGCAAACAGCGAAGTTGCGGCGCGAAGCCTTCTCGGAGAAGCTGTCATGGGCTTAGAAAAACCCTCGCGATGGTTCGCTGAAGGTGGCCCACGCAGCAGAGACGACATACACTCCCTTTATTATGAATTTTTAAAACACGTCATCCGCTAACACAGCGGTCTCATAAAAATGGATATTCACAGACAACAAGCCGATCAAAGGTGTGATTTGCCGACGACGCGAGACGACGGGGCCATGACGGGTCATCGACGGCGTGCCCGCATTGTCATAGCAACCATTGCGAAAGAGCACGTGACATAAGCCACACTTTTTTTTCTGCCGCTTGGATAGCGAGGGCCACTTCTCAGTTTTCCTTCCTACATGACAACCGTCAATTGAGACTCTTCACTTCGAGGCCGCTGATCGACGATCGCTTATTCTTCTACCGTGCACAATGCGAAGACCGGTGCGTCGGTCGAAACCGTTGGAAATATAATTAAGACCGCTAAGTTGTGTCTCATCTCTTCCTAGATACGTTTGGCCCATAGAGAAAACGTGTGTATATATATATATATATATATATATATATATATATATATATATTATTTGTGTGTGTTGTTCCATGTTTGCATTTTTGTCTATGTAAGTATATATACATAAGTAAAAAACATAATTTTCTAAAGCAGTCCAAAAATGAGACTGTTTAATTGGTAAACTTCGTACCATATTTTTATATAGGCCGCAGCTCAACTTGTACTGCAAGAGTAGGTATATTAGTTACCTTAATTCTATTATATCTGGATATCAGTACAGCAGCTTCTATTACGCGCCTTTTAAGCACAGACTTGTGGAATAATGTAAGTTTACCTGGCATTGCTTTTCTGTCAACTGTCGTAATTTAACTAAAGCTTTGCTCTCGGTGTGCCTTGCACGTCACCTACACGAATTCACCACAGGAATTCAGTACAAGAAACCAACCAATTAGCCCAAATAGCCGTTGTTCTTCGCTGTGAGGGAACCCAGCGCAAAAAGCTGTCATGCATAGCAGACGCCTCTCGCTTTTTGCGCGCGCGGAAAGCCCACGGGTGAGGCGCAGCAACGGTTCACCGCAAAGGACCACGCGGGAGCCTGCGCTTTGGTCACTCTAACCCCAAGACGCGGCTATGAAATGCGGCGCGACCACTTCGTTCGTTCCACTGCCCCCCACCTCCCAAGGAACAATTTGTTCTCGACAAGAGGTTGGCGAAAGGTCTGTGACTGTTAAGTGGTTGGCCCGACCTTGGCAACGAACGTAGGGACGCTCTTGGGGATTTTATTTATTTTATTTTTTTATTTGTGGAATACTGCAGGCCAAAAAGACCCAAGCAGGAGGGGCACAAACACAAACACAAGATCAGTACATGAGTGACACAGCTTCACTAAAATACATCTGTGTAAGAGGAGAGCGAGTAGAAGAGAAACATCAAAAGAAAGAAAGCACGCGATCAGTACATGAGTAACACAGCTTGACTAAAATGCATCTGTGTAAGAGAAGAACGAGTAGAACAGAAACATCAAAAAAAATCAAGCGATATTGGGAAGGGGTGGGGGGGTCAAGATTCACAGAGTTAAACATTGGGTTCATCAAGATCGAAGGTTTGGAGGAAATCAGAAGGCAAGTTATTCCATTCTGTTACAGTTCTCGGAAAAAAGGAAAACTTAAATAAATCTGTCCGCGCAAAATACGGAGTGAAAGATCGGACATCAGAATGACGAGTTTGCTTGGTCGAAACTGGAGTAACGTAATGTGATGGGTCTAGCCCAAGTTTATTGTTAATTAGTGAGTCCAAGAATTTTAGACGGAGAAGCTGGCGCCACGATTGTAGCGTCTGGAATTCGTTATCTCGCATTAGTTCAGTAACTGATGTACCACGACCATACTTCGAGTAAATAAAACGCACTGCTCGTCTTTGAATCTTTTCGAGGGAATATATGTAAGAGTTAGTATGCGGATCCCATATAATACAAGCGTATTCAAGCTTTGGACGTATTAAAGTGTTATAAGCTAATAGTTTCACTTGCGACGGGGCGTCTTTGAGTGTGTGCCTTAAAAGACACAGTTTAAACATCGGCAATGTGTGCATTCCAGGAGAACTTATTCGTTATCGTTATACCTAGGTATTTGTATTGACTGACTTTTTTTAAGGGTTGGCTTTTGGAGGAATAGGAAAACTGAAGGGGATTTTTCTTGTTAGAAATTCAAAGGCAAACAGATTTATTGAAATTGAGCACCATGCCCCATTTGTTACACCACGAAAGAATATTGTTAAGGGCAGTGTCGAGAGCGACCTGGTCATCTGGCGAGTGTACATCTGTGAAAATAATGCAGTCGTCTGCAAAAAGTCTTATTTTAACCGGATCAGTAATAGCATTAACAATATCATTGCAATAAATTATAAACAGCAGAGGACCTAGAACACTACCCTGCGGTACGCCGGAATCTACTGGGAGATGAGGTGATGCCTGTCCACAGACGTCGACATACTGTTTCCGCCCGTTCAGGTAAGCAGACACCCAGGATACTAGGTAGTTTGGAAGCCCCTATAGTCTGCAATTTCTCGATGAGCTTGTTATGGGGAACACGGTCGAAGGCTTTACTGAAATCTAAAAACAGTACATCGACCTGACCAGC
Source organism: Rhipicephalus annulatus (assembly GCA_013436015.1). NCBI lineage: Eukaryota > Metazoa > Arthropoda > Arachnida > Ixodida > Ixodidae > Rhipicephalus > Rhipicephalus annulatus. Next base: position 8,037 of record WOVY01000745.1, read on the forward strand.
TTTGTCTAAAATAGAAGCAATGTGATGAATAACTGAGACCAACTGAGTGACTGTGGAAAACCGTTTTCTAAATCCATGCTGAAAGGGAGATAAAATGTGGTTATCATCTAAGAAGCTGTTTATATGAGTGGCAATTATATGTTCTAGCATTTTGCAACATGCGGAAGTCATAGAAATCGGACGGTAGTTTAGTATGCACTCTGGGTCCCCCTTTTTCACAAAGGGCAGAACACGTGCCGATTTCCAATCGATGGGTAAAGTTGCTGAACTTATTGAGGCTCGGAAAATGACAACAATGTACTTGGCCAATATTTCGGCATATCGCCGGAGAAATGCATTGGGTATGTTGTCTGGTCCAGGGGTTGATTTAACTTTTAATCGTAGCAGTAAGTTTAGGACACCATCGAATGAAATGAGGTTAGGATCTGAATCAGAAGCGTCAATGCTAATTGACACAGGCATGGTAGAAGTTGAAAAAACACTATGAAAATAGTCGTTGAAACTTTTCGCGATCGTTTGGGGATTGTCAATTATAGTGCCGTTAAACTTGATTCGGTTTACAGAGCTTTTACGGTCCCTAATAAAATACCAGAATTTTTTAGGGTCCTCTTTGATGAAGTTTTGCAACTTGACAGTAAAATAAAAATTCTTGGCACTTTTAATAGCTTCGGAGAGGGAGTTACGAATTTCCCTGAGAATGTTAGCGGGAGCACCTTTTTTCCGATAGCGCTTGGCTTTACGCTTCATTTGTATTATTGGCCTTGTGATCCATGGTGTGAACTTTGGGGTTTTTTTTTGTTTTGTTTGGTACAAACCGTTCAATGCAGTGGAAGCATAGTTTCTTAAACTTATCCCAGAGAACAGCAGCGTCGTCGCCATCAAAATTCACCAATTCAAATTCAAGATAATCTTGGATGCTCGTATCGTTAGCACGGGAAACATTTTTGACCTGTTTAGAGTTAGGTGGGCTATTGGAGCGATTACAATGCAAGGGAAAAGAAACTGTGACCATGTCGTGATCAGATAAGCCGGGTTCAACACAAACACAGCAATCAAGAATAGTGCGATGCATGAACACAACATCTAGTAACGTGGACGAAGCATTACCAACACGTGTTGGTTGCTGAACAATTTGGGCAAGATTGTGGGAAAGCATTATATCGAACAGTATATTTGCATTAATCAAATCTGACGTCGACTGCATTTGGTTCCAGTCAATATCAGGCAGATTGAAGTCGCCAATTACAATTAGCTTTTGATTACTGTAATTTTCCATATGGGTTTTCAAGTTAAACAAATAATCCGGCAACGAATTCGGCGGCCTGTCCACTGCAAACAATACAAAAGACTTATTGAAGAGTGAAAGCCTCAGGCATATGCTTTCTGTACTTTCAACGTCCGGTAAACGGGTGACAGTAATTCCTGTTTTAACAAGTACTGCAACTCCACCACCTCTTGAGGCCCTATCTTTGCGGTACATTTCATAAGCTGAAGGCACTAAGTCTTGGTCACACATTTCGCTGTGGAGCCACGTTTCCGTTATTACAACTACATGAAGGTTGCATGCTAAGAGTACCGCCTCAAGTTGTTCGGTTTTATTTCCGATGCTTCGAGCATTTATATTAATCAGTCTAACTTGCTTCTGCGCAGCTGGTCAACACTTACTACCCGTACTTTCGTTATCGGGTGCACTGCCGATAGACTGAGGCGATGCCGTGGCACACCGACGGCTTCCAATTAACTGACGTTTGTTTGTTACGTCATTCCAAATAAACAGATCATCACCTACACGCAACTTATCATGCACCAAAAATGCCTTCTTGCCTTGTTCTTTGTCGGCTTTTGCACTTTCCCACAGTAATTTACGTTTTGCCAACGTCTGCTTTGAGTAGTCGTTCTGAACAAAGATGTTAGTTCCCTTTAGGTTGCTCGCCTTTTTCAGCACAGCTAGCTTTTCGGTGAAGTCTTGAAGATACAAAATAATCGGCCTATTCGAGCCTGATCTTCCAAGCCTATGAATCCGGGCAACCGAAGTGCATTTAACGCCGAGCTTGCTGTGAAACGTTTCAGAGACGACTTTCTTTTTAAGATCAGATTCAGTTTCTTCCGGTTGTTCTGGGATACCAAAAACAATCAAGTTTGAACGTCTGTCTCGATCTTCAAGATCCGTTAGCTTTCGGGCCTGGAAATTCATTGAGTTTGTGTAGACCTTAAGAAGGTTGTCCAGGTCATCAAATTTTAAATTTTTAGTTTTCATTTCAGCCACATGGGTCTCGATTTCTGAAAGACGCCGTGTAAGCTCTGCTAACATGTTTTCCATTTTAGTTGTAAGGTCTGCTACTTCACTACGGAGAGCTTTTTGACCCTCTAAAAGTTTAGCCAGCATGTCTTGGTTGGTAGGTCCGGGGTTTTGTTCGACATCACCACAAAGTAGTAACCGAAGTGCACAAAAACAATCGTATGCAATTTTACGACACTGCCGTGGGCACGGCATAACAACCAAACAGCGGCAATCGCTTCGAAATGAGCTGTACGCTCTACTAACCTGCACAAGGCAGAGGAAACGTTTAGCCATGTTTCCACGGATTTCACCGTGCCCACTAAGGGAGGGGGGGGGGGTTTCAGGTGTCTTTAAGTAGTCTATGATCGGATGACGTCACAGACCAAGCACTGCCAGGCGGCAGCAGCTTCAGGATGACGTCACATGGTTCCACGTGGGGCGGCTGTGACTTGCAGAAAGGAAAGTGGTGCGAATGCGGCGAGTACCCAGTGGTGGCCGTTGTAGATCCAGGAGATACGTTGGGGACGCAAAGCAGCAAGCCCTGCACAAGGCAGAGGAAACGTTTAGCCATGTTTCCACGGATTTCGCCGTGCCCACTTTACGATGTGTTACGATGTCAGCCGGCCTAGAACCGGCTAACATCGTAACACAACGTAGGGCCGACCGCGTTGGCCGACGAGCCCGAGTGCGTGCCGCACGCAGGTTGACCATGGTCAGACCTTACACAAGCGTCCAATTATCGACGGCTGTAGGTCGGTTCCAACGTTCCTTGCTCTGCTTTCCTATTTCTCTATTTTGTGCACATGACATTGCCTCAGTGCACATGTAAGACGAAATTAAACACCTCTAATAAAAACACACAATAAAAGAAACACGAACGTAAGCTGCCTCAATTTATATGTTTATTTTACAGTTGCATAAACTCACTATGTTTTCATGCAACTTTGTGGCATGAGACAATTTGCTGCAGGCCTTGCGCAACATAACTATATAGTGATGGAGTGGTATTCCTGCTATATCACTTCTCTCTTTCGATGAATTTTCGGGCTCTTGGCCATGAATACGTATTCAGTGTGCGACGTCTTACCACCTAAATGCGAGGCATGTATCGTTCTGTTGCAAGGAAAAGCTGAAAAGAACAAACAGGATGATTACTTCTTAGAGAAATGGAAACTATTTACATGACTAGTTGCACAGTCGCATGCGTTTATAAGCTCTATACGCACAATTCGGCAAAAGAATTTTGTGCGCATATAAACAAATATGAAAAAAACTGTGCACTTACAATAATTATGTTCATGCGGTGATATTCTGAAACGTGCTTGAAGCCCCAGAGCACACAGTTTCCTCGTAATACGTCGCCGGAAAACAAACAGTACAGCAAAGAAATTAAAGACAACACATCCTACTTTCAAGGTGGGCCAGGCAGAAATTTTTTAGTCGTCGTTTGCAGCTCATTTGCGACCTAATGTAACGTGAAGAAAACTGCGTAGCACTTTAGCAACCAAGCTTTCACCTTACCAAACTTCTTTTCAGCACGGTTAGACCAGCGCATTACTCTATCCACACTTTTTGCAGTCCTTGTTGCAGCGCTCCCTAACGGGAAAAGTATCAATATATGTCATGTTCTTGCAAAATAAACAAACGAACGATAAATACACGAAAAGCGTATACATACCCGTAAACGATCAACGACAACTGATACAGCAGCCATTCACCTGAACCACTGTTATCCGTCAACTAGAAGAGACTACTGGATCGACACATCAGTTGCGCAGATCAAAGAGAACTTTTCCAAGAGACAAAAAATGGCAATGCGTCAGGAAACATCGCCACTTAAATGTACGCATGAAATCCTCGGTGGAGGGACGCGGCTGCCTCTAGGGAAATGGCAAAGGAAATGCTGCTCAATGCATGCGGCTTTACATGGTAGTGCTTCAGCCACTCGTCGGCACTCCGAGCGTTGTCTCCTTCGCAACACCGCGATCTAAAAAAAGTAGAGAAAAAAAGCGAAATTCCCTCGTTAGTATTAGGTAATTTTTAGCGGCCTGTTGTGTGTAGCACAATTAATGTGGCTGATGCAATGCGATTATAGTGGATGATACAATGCGGCGATGGCGTAGTGGTTAGAGCATCCGCCTCGCATGCAAGAGGTCCGTGGTTCAAATCCCGGTACCGCGCAGTTCCCAACCGGATTTTAAAAAATCCGCGTGTTGATGGAACTGCATTAAGAGGCCTGGGATGCGGCCTCACCCGCAAACACCGCCGAAAACGCACTCCCTCACCAGAGAAGGATTAGCCGCCCTGGTGCAGTATCTAGCCACTACCTCCCACATGCTTACGTCAAATAACTTACGGTCCTCAGTCCCCAGCAGCTGCGAAGCAACTGACCACGGCGGCGGTCAGATCTGCAACGCAGCAGAGGGTGTAAGAATCTCTGGATCCGGACAGGCCGCTATTGGAACCTGAACTTGGCAACGTTTAACGCTAGAACCCTATCTAGTGAGGGAAGTCTAGTTGTACTATTCGAGGAGCTAGAGGGTGTGAAAGGGGATATAATAGGGCTCAGTGAGGTTAGGAGGACAGATGAGGCCTATACGGTGCTACAGAATGGGCACGTTCTTTGCTACAGGGGCTTGGCAGACAGAAGAGAACTGGGAGTGGGGTTCCTAATTCACAGAAACATAGCTGGCAACATAGAGGAATACTAAAGCATTAATGAAAGGGTGGTAGGTATCGTAATTAAACTGAATAAAAGATACAAAATGAAGGTAGTACAGGCTTACGCGCCTACATCCAGAAAATGATGAAGCTTCAGTTGTAAGCTTCTATGAAGACGTGGAATCGGCAATGAGTGAGATAAAAACACAGTATACTATACTGATGGGCGACTTTAATGCAAAGGTAGGGAAGAAGCAGGCTGGAGACCAGGCAGTAGGAGACTATGGCATCAGTACTAGAAACGCCAGAGGAGAGCTACTAGTAGAATTCGCAGAACGCAATAATTTACGGATTTTGAATACCTTCTACTGAAAACGAGAAAACCGCAAGTGGACATGGAGGAGCCCTAATGGCGAAAATAAGAACAAAATAGACTTTATAATGAGTGCCCACCCTGGAATCGTGCAGGATGTGGAAGCGATTGGCAAGTAACGATGCAGTGACCATAGATAGGTACGGTCTCGAATTCGCCTAGACTTGAAAAAGGAATGACAGAAACTGATACGCAAGAAGCCAATCAATCAGCTAGCACTGAGAGGGAAAGTACAGGAATTCAGAGTGTCGCTGCAGAACAGGTACTCGGCTCTTAGTGAGGAAACCAACCTTAGCGTAGATACAATGAATGATAATTTGACGAGTATCATTACGGAGTGTGCAGTGGAAGTTGGAGGCAGGGTAGTTAGACAGGACACTGGCAAGCTTTCCCAGGAAACGAAGAACCTAATTAAGAAGCGTCAAATCATGAAAGTGTCAAGTACAACAGACAAAAAAGAACTGGCAGAGCTTTCAAAGTTGATTATTAGACGTAAGGTATGCGATGTAAGAAGGTATAACATGGAGAGAATTTAACACGCTCTGAAAAACAGAGGAAGTGTCAAAGCATTGAAGAGGAAACTTGGGATAGGCAAAAGTCGGATGTATGCACTAAGGAACACAGAAGGCAAAATAACTACCAATATGGATAGGATAGTTAAAATAGCGGAGGAGTTTTACAGAGATCTGTGCAGTAGCCGAGACAACCACGACCTTAATATTATAACAACTAGCAGTAACCCAGATTACATCCCACCAATAATGATAGACGAAGTCAGAAAAGCTTTGGAGAGCATGCAAAGGGGCAAAGCTGCTGGTGAGGATCAGGTAACATCAGATCTGCTGAAAGATGGAGGACAGATTGTGTTAGAAAAACTAGCCACCCTGTTTACGAGGTGTCTCCTGACGGAAAGAGTACCAGAGTCTTGGAAGAACGCTAACATCATCTTAATACATAACAAAGGAGATGGCAAGGACTTGAAGAATTACAGGCCGATCAGCTTGCTCTCTGTAGTATACAAGCTATTTACAAAGGTAATTGCTAACAGAGTAAAGAAAACTTTAGAATTCAATCAACCAAAGGAACAAGCGGAATTTCGAACAGGCTACTCAACAATTGACCACATTATTACTATCAATCAGGTAATAGAGAAATGCTCAGAGTATAACCAACCACTATACATAGCCTTCATAGATTACGAGAAGGCGTTTGATTCAGTAGAAATATCAGCCGTCATGCAAACACTGCGGAATCAGAGCGTAGATGAAGTATATATAAACATTCTGGAAGAAATCTACAGGGGATCAACTGCTACCATAGTGCTTCATGAAGAAAGCAACAGAATACCAATCAAAAAGGATGTAAGGCAGGGGGACACAATTTCCCCAATGCTATTTACCGCGTGCTTAAAGGAGGTTTTCAGAAGCCTAGAATGGGAACATTTAGGGATAAGAGTCAATGGAGAATACCTTAGTAAACTGCGCTTCGCCGATGACATTGCATTGCTGAGTAACTCGGGGGACGAATAGCAACTCATGATTACGGAGTTAGACAAGGAGAGCAGAAAGGTGGGTCTTAAAATTAATCTGCAGAAAACGAAAGTAATGTACAACAACCTCGGCAAGGAGCAGCGCTTCGAGATAGGTAATAGTGCACTTGAAGTTGTAAAAGACTATGTCTACTTAGGGCAGGTAATAATCGCAGAGCCGAACCACGAGATTGAAGTAACTAGAAGAATAAGAATGGGGTGAAGCACATTTGGCAAGCACTCTCAAATCGTGACAGGCAGATTGCCAGTCAAGAGGAAGGTATATAACAGCTGCATCTTGCCGGTACTTAGCTAGGGAGCAGTAACCTGAAGCCTTACAAAGAGGATTCAGCTTAAATTGAGGACGACACAGCGAGCAATGAAAAGAAAACGGTTGGTGTAACCTTAAGAGACAAGAAGAGAGCAGAGTGGATTAGGGAACAAACGGGGGTTAGGGATATCATAGCTGAAATCAAGAAGAAATGGACATGGGCAGGGCATGTAGCGCGTAGACATGATAACCGCTGGTCATTAAGGGTAACTGACTGGATTCCCAGAGAAGGGAAGCGGGTTAGGGGGAGACAGAAGGTTAGGTGGGCAGATGAGATTAAGAAGTTTGCGGGTATAAATTGGCAGCAGCAAGCACAGGACCGGGTTAACTGGCGGAACATGGGAGAGGCCTTTGTCCTGCAGTGGATGTAGTCAGGCTGATGATGATGATGAAGCTTTAGCGGCCTGTTGGGTGTAGCACAATTAATGTGGCTGATGCAGAGCGCGGAGCCAGTTCCCGACCCGTCAACTAACAAAGCTGATCGGTTCCGCGAAGCCAAACGCGGGAGACCTGGGCACGCAAAATAAAAGAGACTCCTTCGTTTACACGGTTCACGAGCGGAGCCGTCAAGGTCGCCCCTGTTTGGGACTAGAAGGGAAGGCTTACTCGGAAGAGCGTCTAGCAAGAAGCAGGTCAGGCGCCGCCGTCTGAGTTTAAGCCATTGTTGGCATGTACGCACGTCATTGAGAATGACTTGGGGATCCGACCACTGGGCTGACCGAGACATAATGTCGACACTGACGTGAGCTTATCCTCCCCCGCTATACGTCATTAGTGTCGTTACGATGGCGGTGCACCTCGCTGTCGCATGCACACCTGGTCAGCGCACAGAGCCAGACGGTGTAATCTCCGCGCTTACGGAGGTAAAAAGCGACAATCATGAGAAAGCTGAGGGAGCCTGAGCGTGAGAACGGCTACCGACAGAGGTCGGCCGATACACACCCTGGCATTGGAGAGAGTGTGACATGGTAAGAACCTATCTCCTCTCGTGCTGTATTTTGTAACGGGATTTTTACCAATGCAGTGCTTGTTGTGAAAGTTTTTCTGCGATTGGGTGTGTTGATGCGAGCCCACACGTGTGATTGGGGTGTGGGAGACCCTTTGTTTAACCTAGGTTTGAAAAGATGTTTGAATCTGAGTTAGGAGAGCGGAGGTTCAGACTTAGACTCGGGCAGTAGCCTGAGGCTGCAATAAAGCGTCTCTTCACCGGACTACGGCTCTTCCTTCGCGCTGCCACCGTGCACTCGTGTCATCGAGGGGACCCATTCTGAACCACAAACATCTTCCCCCCTTAGCTAGTGGTAGAAGCTAGTCGAGGAGAAGGAAAGTAACTGCCCTTGTCTCCTTCGCGTCCTTTTGTCGTCCTTCTGCTTTCGTGCTACAACTATGGCCCAACGTACGCTTCGCCCCCATCGGCGCAGAACCGCGTTCATTTCCTCCCTTCAGTTCTTCTTTATCTGAGAGAGACGTGAAGAGTGGTGTATGCGTTCGCTCCCCAAAGCCGCACTGCAGGACCCCCAACTTTTCATTTTTTTTCTTTCAAGAAACGCACATGATGCTCTGTGTGGTGGGAAAACAAATACCATCAAAAAGAGGGGTGCTTCCGTCTTCCCACTGGCACGGCCGGGCTATACACACACACATTTCACACATTTCGGGGGCAGATGGTAAAGTCCGGTTGCGGAGCTCCACGACGAAAAGGGGAACAACCCAGCAGCACTCCACCAAATGTGACAAGCGTGTTCTTCGAAGGAGTTTCAGCAAGAAGCTCGCCAGGGCAATTGAGACAGCTGCAGCACAGAAAGCAGGAGGCCGAGAGCGCGACACACGAACGTCGTCGTCTTTTCTCTCCCTGGCACAGAACTAACGCCTGTGTGCACCGGTACAATATATATATATATATATATATATATATATATATATATATATTGTTAAGGCGTTTATTAGCCGGCAACGAGCGAGAATATACAATGGCGACAGTCACAGCCAAGCACGCGCTCTCAGCGCGAGCGGCGTCCTTGTTGGGTAGCCTCACTAGGAGGTACTCAAGAGTTCGACCCATTTCAGAGTTCGGAGGCTTCGCTACAATTACCCCGTGGTTGAAGAGGGAGCAGCCTGGCGACCTAACAGCTTGTTTTTATGAGCGGGTCATAATAAGGCTTCAGGCGCTCCACGTTGACGATGTCTCGCCCACGGCGGCGCATGTTCGAAGATTGTTCAACGGGTTCGATCAGATAATTGACGGGTAAGGTGCGCTCGATGACACGGTAGGGGCCTTCGTATTTGGGACGTAGTTTGGAAGAGAGGCCAGCTACAGAGGTCGGGATCGAGAGCCATACAAGCGCACCAGGGAAGAACGTGGGCTTAGAAGTGGTGGAGCCATCACGATTACTCTTCTGCCGCTCTTGCTCTTGCGTCGTAAAAGTCTTGGCAAGCTCGCGACACTCTTCAGCAAGCCTGGTTGTCTCAGAAATAGGTATACACTCAGATGGATCCGGCGTGTACGGGAGTATTGTGTCCATGGTGTGTGACGGGTGCCTTCTGTACAGCAAGTAGAAAGGTGAAAAACCAGTCGTGCTCTGAGGGGCGGTGTAGTAGGCGTAGGTGACGAAGGGCAGTATATTATCCCAATTATGTGGTTGGCAGCGACCTACATAGAAAGCATGTCGCCGAGGGTGCGGTTAAAGCGTTCGGTGAAGCCATTCGTCGGTGGGTGGTAAGCAGTAGTTTTGCGGTGGACAGAATGGCAATCCGTCAGAATGGCTTCGACGACTTCCGACAAGAAGACACAGCCTCGATCGCTGAGAAGCTCTTGAGGTGGTCCGTGGCGCAGTATGAATCGATGTAGCAGGAAGGACGCAACATCGCGCGCAGTAGCCGCAGGGAGAGCGGCGGTTTTGGCGCATCGCGTTAAATGGTCAACGGCAACGATGGCCGAGTGGTTACCAGCTGACATCAGAGGAAGTGGTCCATACAAATCGATACCTACGCGCCCAAAGGGACGGTCAGGCCAAGGTAACGGTTGCAGACCGGCGTGCGACATGTGGGCTGACGGTTTACGGCGTTGGCAAGTGACGCAAGAGCGAACGAACTGCTGCACATAGCGGTACATCCCGCGCCAAAAGTAGCGTTGTCGAATGCGGTGGTAAGTTTTGAATACCCCAGAGTGCGCACATTGCGGATCAGAATAGAAAGATTCACATATCTCCAACCGCAGAATGCGGGGTATGACGAGTAACCACTGCCGGCCATCAGAGTCGTAATTGCGTCGGTGTAGGAGGCCGTCACGGATGGCGAAATGGTGAGCTCGACGACGCAAGGCACGCGTGGATGGTGTTGCGGACGGATCAGAGAGCAAGTCGATCAGCGGGGTGATCCAATTATCCTTTCGCTGTTCGGTAGCGAGGATGTCAACATTGATGGCAGATACAGCAATTGAGGTTACTGAGCAGGGCACGCCGTCTTGAGCTAAAGGGGAGCGTGAGAGGGCATCAGCGTCAGCATGCTGGCGTCCGTTGCGGTACAGCACACGGATGTCGTAGTCTTGTAAGCGAATAGCCCAACGGGCGAGACGGCCTGAGGGATCCTTCAATGATGAAAGCCAGCATAGTGCATGATGGTCGATGACGACATCGAATGGGCGACCATACAAATAAGGACGAAACTTTGTAAGAGCCCAGACGATCGCCAGGCACTCTTTCTTCGTGACGGTGTAGTTTGTCTCGGCTTTCTTGAGCGTACGGCTTGCATATGCTACGACATATTCCGGGAATCCGGGTTTTCGCCACGCCAGGACAGCGCCGAGGCCTACACCGCTGGCGTCCGTGTGCACCTCCGTTGGGGCTGTAGGGTCGTAGTGGCGTAGAATGGGAGGCGACGTCAACAAATGGCGGAGCTTCGCGAACGCGTCGTCGCACTCGGATGACCACGAATTGAGGGGCCCGTTACTTCCAAGGAGCTTCGTCAGCGGTGATATGATCGTGGCAAAGTTTCGTATGAAGCGTCGGTAGTATGAGCACAGGCCCACGAAACTACGCAGTTATTTGACAGATGCAGGTTTGGGGAATTCGGTTACGGCCTGAAGCTTGGCAGGATCAGGAAAATGCCGTCTTTGGACACGACGTACCCCAGTATGGTGAGTTGCCGTGCTGCAAAGCGGCACTTTTTCAGATTTAGTTGCAAGCCGGCATTGCTCACACGTGCGAAAACTTCTTTCAGACGTTGGAGATGCGTGGAGAAATCCGGAGCAAAGACAATGACATCATCGAGTAAACACAAGCTCGTGTACCATTTCAAGTTGCGCAGAACGGTGTCCATCATGCGCTCAAAGGTTGCAGGTGCATTACATAGACCAAACGGCATGACGTTGAACTCGTACAAGCCATCTGGCGTGACGAAGGCGGTCTTTGGTCGAGCGTCGCCAGCCATGGGTACTTGCCAGTACCACGAGCGCAGATCGAGAGAATAAAAAATAGGCTCCATGAAGGCTGTCAATCGCGTCATCGATGCGTGGCAGTGGATAAACATCCTTGCGAGTGATCTTATTGGGCCGTCTGTAGTCCACACAGAACCGCACAGAACCGTCTTTCTGCACAACAAGAACAAGAGACGCCCATGGACTGTCCGAGGGCCGAATAACGTCGCGTCGAAGCATATCGCCAACCTGATCATTAATTACTCGACGTTCAGCAGGCGACACGCGATATGGACGTTGCCGTAAAAGTGGATGGGCACCAGTGTCGATGCGATGCGTAACAACGGACGTGCGACCAAGAGAACTTCACCCGGCATCGAAAGAAGAACGATATTCTTGCAACAGGTCCAGAAGTTGGGAACGCTGTACGGCCGTAAGGTTGTCAGCGATGGAGGGGCCAAATACATCAGCAGATGATGAATCAGAAGTGGAGACAGCATTGATGGTACACGAACTGGGACCGCGCGCGTCATCGGGTACGTCCAGGACTTGTGCGTCGTCGACTGGTTCCACTCTGCCGAGACATTCCCCTCGAAGCAAGGTAACAGCGTACGGGGACGGGTTGGTTACAAAAATAGCAGCGTTGCCCTGGTTGACCTGTACGGTCGCGAAAGGTACTAGCAACCCTTTTCTGCTACAAGCGCGGTTAGACGGCGAAACGAGTGCAATGGTGTCGGAGAGACCGGCGCAGTAGACAGACACAGCCGTCGTCGAGTTTGGAGGCACTGTTGTATCGTCTTTCGTTAGAATCTTGCTCAGTGTCGAGGGACTGTCTTCTGGCGTCAAATGCGGGAAGGGTGAGAGCTCAATTTCGGCGGTGGCACAATGGATGACGGCGTCATGGCGGGAGAGGAAGTCTCATCCCAGGATGACGTCATGAGAGCATGCCGGAATGATGATGAACTGGGCGACATACAGAACGCCATGGATGACAACGCGAGCTGCGCACCCTGCTGTAGGATGAATACGGTGCAAACTTGCAGTACGGAGGGATAACCCAGAAAGTGGCGTTGTCACTTTTCGAAGTAAGCGGCAGAGTTTTTCGTCCATAACTGATACGGCAGCTCCAGTGTCAATAAGAGCCGATGCACAAACACCGTCCACAAGCACGTCAATGACATTCGAGGGGCTGCTCTGAGGGCTTTCACATTACGATAGCGTCGCAGTCCTTGCCTCGGCGACTGCGACGACTAGTTTTCCCGCTCATGAGCAGCCGCACTTGGCCGCATGGGGGACAGGGAACGACGTCGTAGAGACGGCGATGTTCGAGATGGACCTGGGCGAGATTGAGATGGCATAGACGGCGGTTCTTCGCGATAAGGACGGCGGAGTTGGCCAGCAACAGGTGAAGAAATTGGAGCCGGCTGTACGTGATGGCAATAACGGGCCACGTGACCGGCGTAACCGCAGGCAAAGCAGATGGGCCGGTTGTCGGGTGTGCGCCATCTGTTCACCGGGGTAGGTCTCACCCATGTCGCAAGGGCCGATGGACGGAACGGTGGCTGCATGGTGGACTAAAGCTGAGGCTGAGGGGTTACGTCAACATACGTAGCGGGTACACCCGCTGCAAAGGACGGAGGTCGAGCGGCAGCTTCGGCGTAAGTCAGAGGGGCGGATACTGGAACGACTTGGGGTGGCCTGGCGACCACTTGCGCGTGACTCAGGGGCGCAGGAGCCGGAGGCTGGGGGGGTGGTACGCAGGCGTTACCTCCGCAATTTCCTGTTCAATCGCTCGACGGATGGGAGGGAGAAGGGTAGTAGGTGATTGTTGAACAGTCGGTTGGTGGGCAAAGGGCAGGAGCGAGAACTGATGCGCGATTTCCTCACGGAATAAGGACTTTAGGTCTGCCATCAACGCCACTTGGTCACAACTGGCCTCCAAGCCAGCAAGCGTTGCAGCTCACGGTGGGAAGCGTCGGGTCATCGAACGCTGCCGGCGGAGCTCCTCGTAGCTCTGGCACAGTGTGATGACCTCAGCCACTGTACCGGGGTTTTTGGTGAGCAGCATCGTGAAGGCATCATCGTCAATGCCTTTCATGATGTTTCGGATCTTGTCAGACTCAGACATGATGGAATTAGATTTGTTGCATAGGTCCAGGACGTTTCGATATAGCTGGTGAATGACTCACCTGCCTCCTGAGCACATTCACGTAAGCGCTGCTCGGCTTGCAGCTTGCGAACAGCAGGGCGGCCGAAGACGTTGATGATTGCGGTCTTAAAATCGGACCAGGTGGCAAAATCGGACGCGTGGTTGTTGTACCACAAACTGGCAACACCCGTAAGGTAGAATACCAAGTTGGTCAGCTTGCCGTCCATGTCCCATTTGTTGTGGACGCTCACGCGCTTGTAAATGGCGAGCCAGTCCTTCCCGTCAGTGCCATCAGCGCCAGTGAAGATGGGTGGATCGCGGATTCTGGGGACACCGGGACAAGGGGGTGGCATTGGAGGAGGCGTTTGCTGAGAAGCGTCGGGTACATCGTAGATGGCAGGGTACGTGATCGTAGCTCCAAAGGCATAGACGGGGATCGCAGCACTTTCCACCAAATTGTTAATGCGTTTATTAGCCGGCAACGAGCGAGAATATACAATGGCGACAGTCACAGCCAAGCACGGGCTCGCCTAGGAGGTACTCAAGAGTTCGACCCATTTCAGAGTTCAGAGCCTTCGCTACAATATATATATATATATTGTCACGGGGTCGTGACGTAGCCGAAGACAGGAGACTTTGTGTTGGAATTCAACAGTTTATTTCGGCAAACATGTGCCCGGTAAACGGAAAGTCCGATTACACTAGCAGTCTTGGACTGATAGCGGCAAACGGAGCGTCGGCTGTCGATCAACTGCTGACAAGCTGCGAAATGCGTCGGCATTTATACTCTTGCCATCAAATGTTCTAGCGTTATCGCTGGTGGTGGCATAGGTTTCAGAATAATCTGTACAGTTCGCAGAGTGAGCGTAATCTTATCGAAATGACCTAATAAATCCGGAAGCTTTTCGAAAACTGCACGAGCGTTTTGCGCTGAGAATTGTGTAGTGTTTTGGGGCGATAAGAAAACCTGAGAAATGGAACGTGGCATTGCCCCCCTCTGAAAAAGGCATCGTCCCGATGCTTTAACTAAATATGGAGGTACAACAATAATGCAAGAAAGCGCAATGAATGAATTACGATACAACAATATTACAAAAAAAACACTGTTTCAGTTTGTTAACGCGCATGAAACGGCTTGAGGCGCGCGACAAGGACGACTTCAGGTAACGATCGGTGTCGTTGAGAGTTCGTGATGCCGTCGGAGACAACCTCGTAATCAAGTGGGTCGAGACGTCGAACCACCCTGTAGGGTCCGAAGTACCGTCGCAGAAGCTTTTCACTTAGTCCACGTCGGCGTATCGGCGTCCACACCCAAACACGTTCACCGGGCTGGTATTCCACGAAGCGTCGTCGAAGGTTGTAACGGTGGCTGTCGGTCGTCTGTTGATTCTTGATACGGAGACGCGCAAGTTGTCGGGCTTCTTCGGCGCGTTGAAGGTACTCGCTCACATCGAGGTTTTCTTCATCGGTGACGCTAGGTAACATGGCATCGAGCGTCGTTGCCGGGCTCCTTCCGTAGAACAATTTGTATGGAGATATCTGCGTCGTCTCCTGCACCGCCGTGTTGTATGCGAAGGTCACGTACGGAAGAATGGCGTCCCACGTCTTGTGTTCGACATCGACGTACATTGCCAGCATGTCGGCGATCGTCTTGTTAAGCCGCTCGGTGAGGCCGTTGGTCTGTAGGTGGTACGCTGTCGTCCGGCGGTGGTTTGTCTGGCTGTATGCCAAGATCGCTTGAATTAAGTCGGCAGTAATCGCAGTTCCTCTAACGGTGATAAGGACCTCCGGGACGCCGTGACGTAGGACGATATTTCCGACAAAGAACTTAGCTACCTCGGATGCACTGCCTTTGGGAAGGGCTTTTGTCTCGGCGTAGTGGGTGAGGTAGCCGGTAGCTACCACGATCCACTTGTTTCCGAAAGACGACGTCGGGAATGGCCCCAGTAGGTCCATATTAATCTGCTGGAAAGGTTGGCAAGGTAGTTCAATTGGCTGCAGAAGTCCCGCTGGCCTTGTCGGCGGTGTCTTGCGTCGCTGACAGTCCCGGCATATCCTCACATAACGAGTGACGTCGGTGGTAAGACGTCGCCTGCAGTACCTTTCTTGTATCCTCGCGAGCGTGCGAGAAACACCGAGGTGCCCTGCCGTCGTATCGTCGTGCAGGGCCTGCAGGAGTTCTGGTCGCAGAGCTGAAGGCACCACAAGGAGGTACTTGCCTCGGAGCGATGAAAAGTTTTTCTTTTGGAGGAGACTGTTTCGCAGGAAGAACGACACAAGTGCGCGCTTGAATACCTTCGGGACCTCGGCGGTCCTGCCTTCGAGGTATTCTATTAGGGCCTTAAGTTCCGGGTCGGCCCACTGTCGTTCAGCGAAGTCGTCGGTAGTGATTGTTCCCAAGAAGTAGTCATCATCTGTGTCGTCGGGTGGTGGTTGGTCGACAGGAGCACGAGAGAGACATCCCGGCTGTGGCGGCTGCATTTCCGAAGGAGGCGGAAATGTTGTAGGCCCGTGTACTCAGATTTTGGTGCACGTTAAAGAACCCCAGGTGGTAAAAATTTTCGGAGCCCTCCACTACGGCGTCTCTCATATTCATATGGTGGTTTTGGGACGTTAAACCCCACAAATCAATGAAATCACGAGAGAGACAGTCGGCGTCGGAGTGTTTCTTGCCGGACTTGTAAATGGCAGTATTGTCATATTCTTGAAGTCTCAGTCTCTATCGTGCAAGGCGACCTGAAGGGTCCTTCAAGGTGGCTAGCCAACACAAGGCGTGGTGGTCTCTCACAACTTTGAAGGGCCTGCCGTAGAGGTAGGGGCGAAATTTCGATGTAGCCCTGATGATGGCGAGGTACTCCTTTTCTGTTGTGGGATAATTGGCTTCTGCTTTAGATATCGATCGGCTGGCGTAACTAATAACCCTTTCAAGTCCGTGAGCCCTCTGCACAACAACGGCGCCAATGCCTAAGCTGCTTGCGTCAGTGTGTATTTCTGTCTCGGTGAATTCGTCGAAATGGGCAAGTAACGGAGGCGTCTGTAGGCGATGTTTAAGCTCCTGAAAAGCGTGTTCCTGCGGCGCTTCCCACTTGAACTCCACGTCGGCCTTGGTAAGTTTAGTGAGAGGATCGGCGATGCCGGCGAAGTTTTTCACGAACCGCCTATAATAGGCGCACAGGCCCAAAAATCTGCGCACTGCCTTCTTGTCAGTGGGCGGCGGGAAGTCGGCGATGGCGGCTGTTTTCCATGGATCGGGACAAACTCCAGACTTGCTAATAACGTGCCCCAGAAACAAGAGCTCCTCGTACGAAAATCTGCACTTTTCTGGCTTCAGTGTGAGTCCGGACGTCTTGATGGCTTGAAGTACAGCTTCAAGGCGCCGAAGATACTCGTCGAAACTCGAGGAAAACACGACGACGTCATCCAAGTACACAAGGCAAGTCTATCACTTCAATCCTGCCAGTACAGTATCCATAATGCGTTGAAAAGTTGCAGGCGCTGAGCAAAGACCGAAGGGCATCACCTTCAACTCGAAGAGGCCGTCCGGTGTTATAAATGCCGTCGTTTGACTGCCCTGTACCTTTGGCGCCTTCTCATGCGTAGTGGCGATGTTGAATCAAATCCCGGTCCTATGACTAAGGCGCAAGAGGAGAAGTTGGAGATAGTGCATGGAGCTGTTTTACGTCTTGAGGCCAATAATGCAAGCGTGCTTGAATCGGTGAATAAGATTTTGCAAATCCACTTAGAGTTAAAGACCGATTTGGACTCATTGACGAAACGTGTTCAGGTACTTGAAAGTAAAATGGAGTCGGTTACACCAACGGGAGCCTGCGGAAACAACCAGGGTATCTCAAACCTTCAAGCCAAGATTGATGACCTGGAGAATCGTTCCCGTAGGTCAAACGTAATATTCTATGGAATTGAGGACGGGGAACGGTTTGAAACGTGGGAAACCTCTGAACGCCTTGTGTGTGATTTTTGCACGAACCGTCTTGACTTTTCAATCTCCTCGCTAGCTAGAGCTCACCGAATAGGTCGCCTCTCCACAGAGAAAAAGCGCCCTATCATCGCTAAACTGTTCAATGAAAAAGAAGTGGAAACAATCCTGAGCAAAGGCTTCAAACTCAAAAATACGCCCCTCAGTGTTGCACGTGACTACTCTGAGGCTGTGCGGGACAAGCGCAGAAAGTTGCTGCAATTTTCAAAAACAGTAAGGAAAGAAGGAGATCGTGTGCGTCTTGTTTTCGACAAACTGTGCCTAAACAAAGATACTTACATTTGGGACACAAATGCTAATTGCGCAGTGCATGTCGACGCTCGCGCTGCAAAGGACACATCGACATGACGTGCCCCTTCAAAAGTACAGGCAGCCGCACCATCTCGTCCAGATGGAAAGGTCGCTTTTTTATACACTAATATCAGAAGTGTTCTTTCTAAACGTGTTGAGCTATCTTCGCTAATCGACTCATGCTCGCCATCTATCTTCGCACTAACAGAAACATGGCTCAACGATACTGTTTCTGATAGTAGTATTCTTGTCAGTCAAGCAGAATTTAATTTTTTCCGCTGTGATATAAAAGATCGAAGAGGCGGTGGTGTGCTCATTGCAATTTGTAAAAAATTCATTGCTCTACTCATTATTATTAATTCATTTTTTGAATGCGTTTTTGTTTCTTTGAGGCTTGTTTCTACCGATTTAATTATTGGCGTTTTTTGTCGTTCTCCTGACATGAATTCAGCGTTCGAAGGTGAATTTAATCGGGTTGTTGTTGAAGTATGCACGCGGTTTCCCAATGCGGTTCTTGTCTTTTTCGGTGACTTCAACTATCCAAATATTGAATGGTCTACGCTATCTGTTTCATCCACCGACACCCAGGCACAGGAATTTCTAAATTCTTGTCTCGACTTTTCGTTGTGCCAGCTTATCGAAAAACCGACACGTTGCTCGACCACATGCGCAAACATTCTTGATTTACTCTTAACTTCTCATTCCGATCTTTTCACTGATATAGGCCATCTTGATGGTCTTTCTGATCATGACATAATCACGGGAAACTTAATATGTTCACTCAATGAAAGAAGAGTTACCAACAAGCATATAAGGTGTTACAACCGTGCCAACTTTGATGAAATTAGTGCCAAATTGTCCACTTTCACTGGAGAGTTTTTAGATACCCATTTGTCGCGTTCAATGGAAGATAACTGGAACCTTTTTAAAAATGCTCTTTCAAACTTAATTGATCAATATATACCAGTCATTACCATAAAAACAAGCAACGTCGCTCCGTGGTTCAATAATCAACTGCGTCGACTTAATAATAAAAAAAAGCGACTGTTCAGAGTAGCGGACAAAAACAGATTATCAGATTCATGGTGTCGTTATAAAGCATGTGACAAGTTATACCAACGCCTTTTAAAAACTACTCGTCGTCGTTTCTTCAGCCATGATTTGTCATCAATGCTAAAAAATAACCCTAGGCGCTTTTGGCGCACGATAAATCCTAGTAACCAACCTGATGTAAATCTCGTTAATACTGACGGAAGCCCTGTTCCGGAATCCGAATGCGCTCAGTTATTAAATGATACATTGTTATCAGTCTTTACTCTTGAGGATACTACTTCATGCCCTAACATAAATGTAGTTGCCGGTATTAATATGTCGGAAATAATAATTGACGAAGCTGGTATCCTATCTTTACTCGAAAAGTTGAAAACTTCGTCTGCATCCGATCATAATGGCTTCAATAACAAAATACTGAAAAATATTTCCTCAGGTATCTACCGCTTTTTGGCAGCAATCTTTTCTCTATCGTTATCATCAGGCACCATTCCTCACGACTGGCGAATAGCAAAAGTAGTGCCGCTATTTAAATCTGGTGATCGCTCATCCCCGCTTAATTACAGACCCATATTTTTAACTAGTACCATATGTGAACTTTTGGAACACATTATACACTCCCAGGTAATCTCCTATTTAGAGGAACACAATATCATCTTTAAATACCAGCATGGTTTTCGCAAGGGCTATTCATGCGAAACTCAACTCGCGGGATTTACCCATGACTTGCACTCATCATTGGACGCCGGCATTCAAACTGACGCTATATTCCTTGATTTTTCAAAAGCATTTGATCGTGTCCCTCACCATCGGCTCTTACTAAAACTTAGGCAGCTTAATATTCACCCACTTGTTCTCGCCTGGCTACAAGCCTTTCTTTCCAGTAGAAAACAATTCACGTCTGTCAATAACTTTAACTCTCCTTTTGTTGAAGTCTCATCTGGAGTTTCCCAAGGAAGTGTGATTGGTCCCTTGCTTTTCCTTATTTATATTAACGACTTACCCTCCTCAGTCAATTCTAAAGTTAAGCTTTTCGCTGACGATTGTGTCATTTACCATACCATTTCATCTGAAACTGATCGACAATCTCTACAATCTGATCTTGTCTCTTTAACTTCGTGGTGCACAGCATGGCAAATGACACTAAATCCTTCAAAGACTAAGCTAATGTGTTTTACTAAAAAAGCGCCCCGTATTCCGACGTCTTACTTACTAAATAATACTTCAGTGGAGCTTACGACTTCTTATAAATACCTTGGGGTTAACATTCAGTCTGACCTGTCATGGCATCACCACATTAACGTCACCCTTGCTTCAGCAAATCGCTCACTCGGGTTCCTTAAACGTAATTTGAAACACACCCCCTCGCACTTGCGTAAACTGGCTTATATCACCCTAATCCGTCCTAAAATAGAATATGCCTCAGCCATTTGGGATCCCGATCAAGACTACATTATTGAAAACATCGAAGCCCTGCAGAACCGTACTGTACGTTTTATTTTTTCTGATTATTCACGTCACACCAGCGTCACTTCATTGAAACTTCGTGCCGAACTGGAACTCTTATCACGTCGCCGTAAAATTGCTCGCTTATCACTACTTCTAAAGCTCTACCATCACACATCACTTCACGAGGATTTCTTTAGGCCACCCCCTGCCATCTTTCCGCGCCGCGATCATCCCTTTAAAATCGAACGCTTCCCTTGTCGCACTTTTCATTATGCTAGATCCTTCATACCGCGCACAATAACCGAGTGGAATGACTTACCTTCAAACATTGCAACCGTCACCGATATCACTGAATTTCAGAACCTACTAAACATGAGTGCAAGCGTGTGAACCTTTTGCGGCATTCCCCCCTCTTTTTTCTTTTTTCTGCAAACCGTGTTTTTTGTAGAAACTGCGTATATTCATGGTTCGTGTTATTTATTGCTGTGTTTGCCTAATTCAGTTATTCACACGTGTTTTTGGTGATGTTGCCATTCCTTTATGCTTAATGGCGCATATGTTTGTAGTAAGCTAGATTGCGTTTTATTGTACTCTTGTGACTCTATTTCCTTCTTTGTGTAGTTCAATTTTAATATCTTTTTTTTAGTTTTATTATTGTTTGACTCATATTATTTCTTCTGATTATTTAAGATTATGCGGTAAGAATATTGACCTTATATTTATTCTAATGTATTTAGTAGCTGTATGGTGTTTAGTTTGCGTGTTTTCTGGTTCTAATATTCATTTCATGTACCTGTATGTGTTATAGCCCCCCCCTATGTAATACCCTCCTGTGAGAGGGCCCTTAGGGGTATTCTGAATAAATGAATAAATAAATAAATAAATTCTCTCGGTCTCTTTCGTCGACTTCGATTTGCCAATAGCCGGTCTTGAGGTCTATTGACGAAAAGTACTTGGTGTTATGGAGCCGATCAAGTGCGTCGTCTATTCGTGGGAGAGGATACACGTCATTTCTTGTGATTTTGTTCAGGCGGCGACAATCGACGCCGAAACGTTGGGTCCCATTTTTTTTCTTCACTAACACCACAAGGGATGCCCATGGACTTTTTTACGGCTGGATAATGTCATCCCGCAGCATTTCATCCACTTGACTCTTCATGGCCTCACGTTCTCGCGTCGAAACCCTGTACGGACTCCGACGGAGTGGTCTGGCATTTTCTTCGGTTATGATGCGATGTTTCGTGATTGGGGTCTGCCGAATTTTCGATGACGACGAAAAGCAATCTTCGTATTGCAGGAGCAGGGCCTAAAGCTGTTCTTGCTTATGGTTCGGAAGTCTGGGATTGACATCGAAAGCTATAGGAGGGGCTTGGTTCCTCTGAGCAGGTTCCGCAGAATCGGCGAGGGCGAAAGCACTGGTAGCTTCGACGATTTCTTCGATGTCTGCGACCGTTGTTCCTTTGTTCACATGTTTGTACTCATTGCTGAAATTCATGAGCATAACTGTTGCTTTGCCTCCCCGCAGCTCTGCGACACAAATATTTCGGGTGACCAACAGATGCTGACTGCCTTCAACGACGCCTTCTAAGTCAGGTAATTTAGGAGCGCCGACTAAAATAATGACACTTGAGCGAGGTGGAATGGTGACTTGTTCTTCCAGCACATTCAAGGCATGGTTTCCTGACGGCGTGCGCGGCGATGGTGCTTCTTCTGAGGATAACGTTATCGACTTTGTTTTTTGGTTGATGACAGCACCATGGAGGCATAAGAAGTCCATACCAAGGATGACATCTCTCGAGCAACGCTGTAAAGCTACGAAGTCTGCAGGATAAATACGGCCGTTAATGGTGACTCTTGCTGTGCAGATTCCTGCAGGCGTTACGAGATGACCTCCAGCTGTGCGGATTTCAGGGCCTTCCCAAGCTGTCCTAACTTTAACTTCGCGGCGAACGACCCACTGATGACGGAGTAGTCGGCTCCAGAATCGAAGAGAGCGGTCACACTGAGGCCGTTGATAAGAACGTCGAGGTCGCTAGTCCGCCGTCTCGCATTACAGTTAGGGCGTGGCATCGGGTCACGGCTGCGTCGGCTTGTTCCGCTGCTTCCATGTTGCGTCGTCAGGTCACCTTCGATAAGGGAGGTTTTGCCGTCAGGGCTTTGCCTGGTTGGCGTTGTGTTCGGAAAGCTCCGTCGTGGCGTCGTCGTCGTCGGAGGATCTTCGGTGGTTCGTCGCACAGCAACAGCACCTCCATCGGTCGCTGCCCTTAGTTTGCCGGATACGAGCTAGGAGACCGGCCCCGCGTTGGGCCAGAGTACTGCCGGTAGTGCGGTGACATGCGGCGGCTGGGCGACGGCGAACGGGAAGGACTTCGTGGTGTACACTGAGTTCCTGTCAGGTAGTCGGCGATGTCACGTGGCCGTTCTCCTGGTTGCGGACGCGGTGCATTGACGGCGAAGCCGCACAGTCCTATCTGTCGGTACTGGCAACGGCGGTATGTGTGTCCGGCCTCGCGGCAGTGGTAGCAGAGCGGGCGGTGGTCAGGGGTGCGCCAGACGTCAGTCTTCCTCGGTGCACTGCACTGGGCCGCTGGCGAACGGTATGACGTCGGTGGTGGTGGTGGCGGCGGTGGCGTCTGTCGACGGAAGCGCGATGGGGCGGCGTTTTGGCGTGGACGGGGAGGAGCGTTGTGGCGCACTGAAGCGGCGTAGCTCATAGCTTCCGGCTCGGGCAGCGGTGCTTGGGGAATTCGAAGCGATTGCCGAACTACTTCTTGCAGAATGTCGGCGATCGAATCCACTTGAGGCTGCGCCGAAGGCAACAGCTTGCGCAGCTCTTCCCGCACGATCGCTCGGATCGTTTCACGCAGGTCTTCGGAGTTACTGACTTGAGCAGCAGCGCAGTCTGGAGTCAGGCGACGATTATACTGTCTAGTGCGCATGTCCATGGTCTTTTTGATAGTGCTCGCTTCGGCTACAAATTCTTGGACGGTGTTCGGTGGATTTCTCATCAGTCCCGCGAAGAGCTCCTGTTTGACCTCTCGCATGAGGAAACGAACTTTTTTCTCCTCAGGCATGTCTGGGTCAGTGTGACGGAATAGTCGGGTCATTTCTTCTGTGAAAATGGCGACATCTTCATTTGGTAGCTGAGCCCGGGTCTCTAATAAAGCAGCGGTTCCTCTTTGCGAGCGACGCTCACGAACGTTTGCAGGAATGCGCCGCAGAAAACATCCCATGTTCGGAGCGTGGACTCCCGATTTTCGAGCCAGGTCCTTGCGGTGTCTTCTAAATAGAAGAACACACGACGGAGCTTTTCGTCATGGTCCCAGTGGTTGAGGGCGGCCACACGGTCGTATGTTTCTAGCCAGGACTCTGGGTCTTCGAACAATGACCCATGAAAAATTGGTGGTTCCCTGGGTTGATGCATGACCATCGTGGGCTGGGACGCTGCGGTTGTCATTGTCGCTGCAGTCGCGGTCATGGCCTTGGTCTTCCGCGCCTTGTCTTGTAGAGCCCCATACTCCGGTGGTAGCCCTTGCTTTCAGCGGCTTGTTCGCTGCTCCTGGTTGGCGTCGGTGTCTTCTCCACGTCGTGGGCTGGGTTCACGACTTGACGGGGGCGTCCGGTACCTGGACGAAGCAGCACCTCCACCAGATGTCACGGGGTCGTGACGTAGCCGAAGACAGGAGACTTTGTGTTGGAACTTAACTGCTTATTTGGGCGAACCTGTGCCAGGTAAATGAAAAGTCCGATTACACTAGCAGTCTTGGACTGATAGCTGCGAACGGAGCGTCGGCCGTCGATCAACTACTGACAAGCGGCGAAGTGCGTCGGCATTTATACTCTTGCCATCAAATGTTCTAGCGTTATCGCTGCCGGTGGCCTAGGTTCCAGATCTGTACAGTTCGCAGAGTTGGCGTTTTGCTCTGAGAATTGTTCAGTGTTTTGGGGCGATAATTCATTGATTTTTGGGGTTTAACGTCCCAAAACCACCATATGATTATGAGAGACGCCGTAGTGGAGGGCTCCGGAAATTTCGACCACCTGGGGTTCTTTAACGTGCACCCAAATCTGAGCACACGGGCCTACGACATTTCCACCTCCATCGGAAATGCATCCGCCGCAGCCGGGATTTGAACCCGTGACCTGCGGGTCAGCAGCCGAGTACCTTTGCCACTAGACCACCACGGCGGGGTATTTTGGGGCGATAACAAAACCTGAGAAATGGCACGTGGCAATATATATAATGTAATAATACACAGTACTAGGCTGGAGTGTCAGCCATGTTGTTTATTTCTAACCTGTTCTTCTTCCTCGTCTCCCTCCAACCCTCCCTAACGTCCACGTACACTCCCCCTCTTTGAAGAGTCATCCCTCCTGGGGTGATACATGAAAACGTTTCCAATGGACGCAAATTCCAGCACACCATCATCGTTGATGTAACCGACCCTTTTGAGAACGCCATGTTGCACTGCGATCTGCACCACGCGATAAGGTCCCTGTACACCTGCTTTGTGCCGGGAAGGCCTTTTCTGACAAGCACCAGATCGTTCAGTTGTTTCTGAGGTATCCGCGTGTTGTGGCGACGGTAAAAGTTCCTCTTCATACTTTCCCGGTATCGCTGGTAGGTTTCCGAACTTTCTCGTTTTTCGCACAATTGCAGGCGGTCTGCAATGCAAAGTTCTTGATCAGCAGGAAGCACTGGTACCTTTCCGAAAGCTGCAAAATATGGGCTGCAGCCGATGCTCGCAGTGTACGACCAATTGTGATGAGCGACAGCTGCCTCCAAGCAGCACTTCCATCCACCCTGAAGACCTGGATACATTGAAATGAACTGCTTCGAATCCCGAATGATTCTTTCAGCCATGCCATTTCCTGCAGGATGGTACGGAGCGCAGCGTCGCAACACAACTCCTCGTTCCTTCGCCCAATCTTGCAAACGCTGACTGAGAAACGCTGGCCCATTGTCTGATATTACTATTTTCGTATTCTTGAACATCTCTCGACTCAAAAGAGCGATCACATTATTTGCGTCTCTTCTTCCCGGCCGTGCAGCCACAATTCTTGTGCACTAGTGTATTTCCGCTAGGAAAGACCGCGTTTTTCTTACTCCTGCACCCTTCTTCTTGAGCTCTGCGAAATCCAGATGAATGTCTTCAAATGGTACGTCGGAATGTTGAGGCAAAACCATCTCGTCTGCTCCCTGAAGGTACTTGGCTTTGTGAACTTGACATTGATGACAAGACTGAGCATACCGTTAAACGTCCACTTTCATGTGTTTCCACTGGAAACGCTGACGAATCTTGTGATATGTCCTCCAAAAGCCGTCATGTCCACCTGAGTGCGGGGAGTCGTGATAGAGCTCAAAAATTCGAGGCACCATTTTTTCTGGGACTGTGAACTTTCCGTTATGGAACTTAAGTTCTTCAGTTCCCTCCCACAACAATGTTGCGTTGACAAAGGATATGGGTGTTGCAGTAGGTCTCCAGCTTGCAAGCGGGCGTCGTTCCTCAGCTCGTGTGGCCCCGGTATACCTTGCAGCAGGTGTCATGGGTTGACGCTGGGTTCCTAGGTCCTGGAGGTAGCGGTTTCGCATTCCCTGCAGAAGTTCTTCGACCGTCTTATCATTCTTCGACCATGAATGATAAGCGGAACCACAGACGTCTCAGGCAAATATGAGTCCGCCAGCTGTAACAAGCGTATTTTCTCATAAAAATAGCTGAGTGCAAATCCAGACCTGTATTTGAACGTGATTGCTTTGTCCCATAGCAACACCTTGTTCTCGCTGAAGGAGCTCAGAAAGCTTGCTTTCCACTCTGTCCATGGTCTGTTGCTGTGCGCGTTGAGACGCCATTCGTACCAACTCTTTGCTATGCCCGACAGGAATAGTCACATGTTTTTCACTTTATCTTCGTCGCTGTGCCAGTAGTTTTCATTGCATGCATACTCGTAAAACGTGAGCCAGGACTCGGGAATACTAGACTCTCTGTCAAACATGTCTGGCTTCACTTGTTCGCGACTCGGCCTGCTTAATCTTTCCGTCGCATTTACAAGCAAGCGCATTAAATTATTTTGCTGCCTATTCTGTTCTTGGTGCAGTTCAAGAAACTTGTTGATCAGCTCGACGGAACTGTCGGGTGAAGCAGCGGTAGCAGGCTTCGCGTCATTTCTTACTAGAGTCAGCACGAAATTCTCATAATCCTGAAGTTTCATGTTGATCCTCACCGTTCTTTTAGCAAGTAAATGGTCTGGAGTGAGGTTCATTTTCGTGCTTATATAGGAAACAAATGCGTCAGTGCTCACTGCTTCCGGAAGAGCTAGTTGCTCTTCATCTTGAGGCGTTGCGGTCAAGATCCGGATGCCACCGCGTTGATTTGCTCCAATGCTGAAGTCCACCCACATCTTGAATGTCCGCACAGAAAGTATACGAGGCTGCGCCAATTTGTAATAATACACAGTACTAGGCTGGGGTGTCAGCCATCTTCTTTATTTCTCCTCCTCGTCTCCCTCCAACCCTGCCTAACGTCCATATATATATATATATATATATATATATATATATATATATATATTTATACATATATATATATAGTCCAGTAGATCCTCCGTGAGCGGTCACAACGTGGTTTATTTCGACGTTTCGGCCTAGAGTCTGGCCTTCATCAGCATGAAGGCCAGACTCTAGGCCGAAACGTCGAAATAAACTACGTTGTGACCGCTCACGGAGGATCTACTTGACTACTTGCAACGCACCATGCCTATATATATATATATATATATATATATATATATATATATATATACACGTCACACTACGTATTTTTCAAGCCAAACCGCGCCTGCAGTCTTCGAGAAGTTTGAGGAGTGTAGTAGATCATTTCGATACGATCACGCCCACACCGCGAACTATACAGATTATTCTGGAAGGTACGTCACCGCTAGCGATAACGCTTGAACATGCCATGACAAGTGTATAAATGACGACGCGCTTCGCCGCTTGTCGGTTGATCAACGGCCGACGCTCTGCCCGCCGCTATCAGTGTCATTGCCTCGCTGTAATCTTACTTTTTATTTGTTGGCCACAACTTCTGCCCGAATAAACTGTTTCGTCTTCGATCTGTAGTCGACTCCCTTCGACCACGTCACGACTCCGTGACATCTGGTGGAGATGCTTCCCGGCCCATGTACCGAACGCCCGCCCCCCTCCAGCCGTGAGCCAAGCCCACACCATGAAGAGGACACCAACCTCGATCAGCGAGCGAGCCGCAGGCAGCGAGGGCTACAGCCAGAGTACGGGGCTCTATCCGATAACTTTCGCAAGTGCAAGGTCCACTACACTACAGCGACCACTATGACCACCCCTGAGCCAACACCCGCCATGGTCGTAATGCAGCAGTCGAGAGAGCCACCGACCTTCCATGGATCATCATGTGAAGAAGCGGACACCTAGCTGGCTCGAGACGTATGACCGAGTGGCCGCCTTGAACCAGTGGGACTCAAGAGAAAAGCTGCCCCATGTCTACTTTTACCTGGATGACGCAGCGAGAACCTGGTTCGAGAACCACGAGTCGTCGCTTCAAACCTGGGATCTGTTCCCCGGCGCTTTCTTGAAAACGTTCACGAGCGTCGCCCGAAAAGAAAGGGCCGCTGCTGTGCTGGAAAGATATTTGGGCGCAGCTTCCAAACGAAAGTGTCACAATCTTCGCAGAAGAGATTCGTTTGTTCCGGCTCACCGACCCTGATATGACCGAGTATAAGAAGGTTCGTTTGCTAATGCGAGGGGTAAAGCAAGACGTACAGTACGGTCCATTGTTGGGGAAACACGCAAACGCGTGGCCAGTGGCTCACATGGCGCGAACTAGTGGCGAGATTCGTAAATGTCGCGCACGCGCATAAAAGCACAAAGGCGGCGCTTGTCGGGTTTCGCCTGCTACTCTTCGCCTCTTCGCTTGCCGAGCGCTTTCGTTGTTCCGCGGCGCGATTCATGCCGCCGCCGTTCTGCCGGTGCCCTGTTAGGCAATCAGCAGGTACAAAGAAGGTGCAACTTGTTTCTTGCTCGGCTTTCTGACCCCTTCTGTGCGATTCACGCCCACAATAGTCTATTTTGATGAAAGGAGATAAACAATGAAGAGTCATGCGTTTAAATTAGAGACACGTTATTAAGCACTTATTAATAATAAATAAAAGTGTTTCGCATGACAGAACAGCGATATGATTATGAGAGACGACACAGTTGAAGGCTCTAGAAATATAAACCACCTGGGGTTTCTTAACGCGCACCAAAATTTAAGGACACGCGCCTCGAGCATTCCCGCCTCCATGGATAATGCGGCTGCCGCTGCCAGGATTTGATTCCGCGACCTGCAGGCCAACAGTTGAGCACATTACACTATCGTGGTGGCTCAAGTAAACACTCGCGGATGAAATGTCTTAGAAGACTCTCAATATCTTAGAAGACTCTCACCTGTTCACCATGGCACCGGCGGCACACTGACTGCATTCTTTAGTGTAGAGCTCGGCTGTGGAAGCCTTTCATCCTCACGTACTCTGGCCATGCCACATCCAAGAGATGGCGCCATCGAAAGTTTCTTCAGCAAATAATCACCCCCCAGCTGTGCAATTCCCGCCAATTCTCTGAGATTCTGCAATTGCAATTCTCTGCAATTCTCTGAATTCTCTGCAATTCTCTGAGAGGGATAACGAAGCCCATCACTTGCGTAACCTAGTGTCAATGCTCACCAAAATGTTAGTCGCAAGCGTTGCGCAAGCACTTGAACCTGCCGGCTACTTTTGATAACAGACAAGAAACTTGGTGCTTAATACAACGAGCATAGCCAGCTTTTCCTTCCAACTATGAAACATAGCATGGCGTTAGCACGTGCCGAGGGCTTGGCCGGGGAAGTAGGAGACGATGCAGGGCACGAGCCGCCCTTGCGATTGAGTGCGCATGCTCCAAGTTTCCAAATATCGCCAGCAGATAGCTTCCCGCGCTTCGGCGGCCGCGCGCTCGCGTGTTCCCCCTAACAGTGAACCGTACTGTACATCTTCACTGGTATGTCACGGAGTCGTAACGTGGCCGAAGGGAGTCGACTACAGATCGAAGATGAAACGGTTTATTCGAGCGGAACTTGTGGCCAAACAAGGAAAAGCAAGATTACAGCGAAGCAATGGCACTGATAACGGCGGGCAGAGCGTCGGCTGTCGATCAACTGACAAACAGCGAAGCACGTCGGCAACACTTGCCATCCGATGTTCTGGCGTTATCGCTAGCGGTGACGTACGTTCCAGAATAATCTGTATAATTGGCGGAGTGGGCGTGATCTTATTGAAATGATCTACTACAATCATGAAGCTTCTCGAAGGCTGCAGACGCGGTTTGCGGACGATAACAAACCTTGAGAAAAGGAACCTGGCATTAGCTACGGTAGGTGCCGGTGATGTGAAACAGGAAGACGACGTTGTCTGGTGTGGTCTGAGGACTCTATCTTTACTTCTCATTGCCCAATCTCAACCTCACCCTGCAAA
Source organism: Rhipicephalus annulatus (assembly GCA_013436015.1). Taxonomy (NCBI): domain Eukaryota; kingdom Metazoa; phylum Arthropoda; class Arachnida; order Ixodida; family Ixodidae; genus Rhipicephalus; species Rhipicephalus annulatus. The sequence continues at coordinate 38,080 of WOVY01000745.1, forward strand.
CAAACCCAGTCATCCGATATTCAACCGTAACAATATATTTATTGCTTTCTTGGCGAGTAATGGTGTCGCAAAATTTCTCAAGGTAGATACAGTCACATGGCAAAACCATGTACGAATTTAATTACTAATACTTTTGTTATTTCGTCTATAATGTAATCGGATTGTCGCACAAGTACTCTCTGTCAATCAAAGTGGTCGAGCTTAAGAACACAGGTATATTGTATCTCACTGTCTCCCGGGTGTATAATTGTTATGTGGTGTAACACACTGGTGTAATTGTTACGTGGAAATAACACTAATTCAGTCGTAAACCACAGTACGGCTCTCGCCCGAACGTCAACTTCTTCAACTCCCTCTTCGAGGACTTTTTAGATCTGTGAGAATGTTAGTTAAAATCATTCAACAATATATTTTTTGCCAGCTTAAATAAATTCACATCGTTTTACTATGCTCACTCGGCAACCAGGCCAGCCCGATGTGTTGCCGACTGGTCACCCCGAAGAATGCTTGGCACGATCGCTGTTCACTCAGCCGCCGACAAAGTGCCGACGTAACCGGCAGCGCACCTCGGGCAGACGTTTTCGAATGTCTGGGGGCCAGTGAAGTCGGCTGCCGACTACATGCCAGCTATCTGCCAATGGTCGGCAGTTGGCCAAGGTTCCTTGGGCTCTTCCCACTGCTCTAGCGGCGCAGGTGGGCGCCGGTGCTCGCCTTCGCGTCGAACTGCGGCCACCCCTGTAAACTTCTTGTACACTCTAACTCCGGCATGACAGTGGAGATGGCGCCTCTGCCTCACCGATGGATGGATGGATGCTATGAGCGTCCCCTTCATAACAGGGCGGTGACATGTGCGCCACCAGGCTCGCAAGAAATACACGAAAATACATCTGTCTTTTTATGTTAGCCTTACCAACCTCAATTAAATCAATCCTATTATAGCAAAGAAAGATATAAATTTCTGTTCCACATCTCTTGGCCGCTTCACGAAGAATGCCCTCATTTTCCCACTATTTCTGTCATTTTTATTTTTTTTTTCGTCAGTACTCCAACCGTCTCGTACTTGCATGCTTGTTCAGCTTTCAGTGTTTGTCCCTGAAACTCAAAGCTTCATGTAGCGTTGTATCTACACGTATACCTGGGTGGAGATCACCGCATTCAACCAGAACATGTTCCATCGTTTCCTCAGCTCTACCACAGCATTCGGGTCCGCTGTTAAAGGAACACTTGCATATGCAGCACATTTGTGTTTCACTTTCTTGCAAAAGCACAGTGGCTCAGATTTACAGGAAACTTGTCGTGACTGGTTGTTCGGGCTTCTTTTGACAGACTAGTGCGCGGAATAAGCATTGTTTCCTTATTCACTTGCTACTAGAGGTCCTGCCATTTGAACGGTGAGCATTGTAGTGTGTGGGGGTGCTTACATGCCCAACGTGGAGCTCTTGGAGTATCGGGCGACAGTTTTTGTGGTTCGGTACAATCTTTTGTTTGAGCCGGGGAAGAGTAAGCCTAGGGTGGACTTCTCATTGTTAGCGTCGGCGGTGTGCTTTCTTGAGAAGCGAGGAGACCGGTTTGTAACGTGTTTGAATTTCTCGGCAGGTGGAGTTCTTATTTTTTTTTGCTCGCAAGAGTTGTTCTTTTTTGTTGGTGTTAGTTTTCAAAACCGTTGTTTAATTGGGACGGGAACCATGCGGTCTGCATCCTGGGGTGAGCAAGGCCTAAAGCACGTGGTTTGTAGGCCAGGCCCGAAGCGAGTGAGTACGGAAGCCTCGTGGGTGGTCTGATTTTCTGTAAATAGCTTCTTCTATCTCTTTGGGCTCAGCGATCCGGGCGTCGTTGCTGTCTTGTATTGTGGCTCGACGCCGGGGCGTCGTGCCAGCACCCGGGGCGGTGGACGCCGATCGCTCGGTAAGCTGCTGTGTGCGGCGAGCGATTGGGCTACCTCACAAAGTGTATAACTCCACGCGGCCGCCTCTTCTGCGCCTAGGCTGGGTGGATGCCGGTTGTTGCCGAGCGACTCATTAGGCCTAAGGCTCTGCGCAGTCGCCTGTCGCACGTGACACAACTAGGTGGATCGTGGCGTCGAGGTGTTGCGCCCTGCTTCCCTCACTTTTTTTTCATGTTGCGATGCACGGGTTAATAAAAGTGATTCTTGTTTTATTTTGATGTCCATCTCGACCGCCGCCGATGTATTAGCTATAGCAGTACTGACCATCGTACCACGTGGCCGAAAAGCCCGAAGCTCCCTTCCCTTGGCCCTGCTCCATTGTTTCTTTCAAGTTTTTTTTTATGTATTCAGCGGGAGGGATGTCATCCACGGTCGGCTGTATTCTGCACATCGTCAGCGTCGCTGGCCAGGAATGCGGTCGTGAGGTCGGGCAATGGAGATGCCTTGGACCTGTGCGACTGCCTGCAGTCCAGCACCCTCGTGAGTGCTGGTCGCAACTGGAAGACTTGTCGGCGCTAGCGACAGTTCGTCGCGCCGACGGCAACGTTGCTGTTGCGGGGCCGGTACTGAGGTGAAGTCGAGCCGGACAGTGCAGCAGTGTCGACCGACGGTGGTGTCGTGGTGCAAGGACATTATGGACATGTGATGTCAAGCTTGTGTAGCTGATCGCTTTGTTTTCTGGATATGGTTTGATTTAAGGTTTGGGGAATGTGAGGGTTCTGGCACCCCCGAAATGTTTGCGCCGTGTGGTGCACGTGTCTCGCCCAAGGGCCGCATTTCGGGTTACGGCTACCGGGTGGTAGGTGGCGTTGATTACCACTGTCATCATCATGGAGATGCCATATATATGTGTGAAAGAGATGATCATAGATGTGTGTGAAAAGCATGATTTGATCATTTGCTACAGTACGAGAAGTGTGAAGGGCAAATAACATGGAAGGCTGCAGTCGACGATAGATTACGTACTGATGTCACACAGGATGTATGATAAGCTCAGGGGAATGCACATAGATGAAGGTGGCTCCAGAAGTCTGGGTAGTGATCACACACGTATCAAGCTACGTTTGGGAAGAGCAGTGAAAGTGGGAAGGAGACAAGATGAGCAACTACACGAAAATTTTCATTCAGAAAGGCAAATAGCAATTGCTACTAAACAAATTGAGAAAGTAATCACGGAGGATAATAAAACAGTGTGGACATACACAAATCTAATTAGACTGCTTGAGCTAGAGCTTGCTAAGGCACGTGACAAGTCACCTTGGAAAAGAAGACACAAGCCCAAGAGTTGGTGGGATGAGGAAGTTAAGAGAGTCATAGCAAAACGTCAGGAAGCCTTTAGGGAACACAGGCATGCTAAGTAGCGGGGTGAACCGACAAACGATGTTGAAAGAAAATGGGACATCTTTCTATGCTCTAGAAGGGAAGCATCCCTCCTGATCAATGAAAAGATTAGAAGAAAGGGTTCACAGTGGCTGGAAGAAGTATATAAACAGGACAGAAAGGCAGCTGCGAAATTTGGAAACCATCTAAACTCCCTAAGAAATGAAACAAGCCTAGAGCAGAGGTTTATAAATACAGCTCAAGCTGTTAGGCTAGAAGCGGACGAAGCTAGTGAATATATAAGAACAAGCGTGACAGAAAAATTTCAACAAATAAGTGCCTTATGCACCAGAAGAGACAAAGATGGATCAAGTGGCACAATGGCTTCATTTTCACAACGAGTGTGGGAAAGGGCTGCGCTGAGGGTTCCAAGTAGTACATCAACAGGCCCAGATGGCATTCCAATTATGCTGATAAAGACATTGGGTCCGAAGTCTAAACAGACTGAGAGAGGCAGTAAGCAGAACAATAATCTATGGTGAAGTCCCCGATGGACGGAAGCTTAGCAGGATCAGCATGATCTATAAAAGAAAGGGGTACAAAGCTGGCATAAGCAAGTATACCGTGCTATAACAGTGACATCAGGGGTCTACAGGTTCGCGATGCAGATTATAAAGGAAAGACTGCAGGCATGGATAGAGAATGAGGGGGTGCTGTAAGAACTGCAGAATGGGTTTCGGAAACACAGGAGGTTGGAAGACAATCTGTTCTCACTGATGCAGTGCATCGAAATAGCAGAGAAGGAACTAAGGCCTCTGAGGCTAGCATTTCTAGATATCAAGGGAGCGTACGATAGCGTGGTTCAAAAGGACTTGTGGGGAATACTGGACACACTAGGTGTGGAAGATGGAGACACTAATCTTTTAAAGGAAATCTATCAAAGTAACAAGGTAGAAAAACAGGTATCCAGGTATCCAAGCCCACAGAGGTGAAACAGGGGCTTAGGCAGGGGTGTCCTTTGTCACCCTTGTTATTCATGACGTACCTACAAGGATTAGAGGCCAAATTATAGGGAAGTGGACTTGGCTTCAACCTCTCTTTCGTCAAACAAGGAAAACTCATTGATCAGGCACTACCAGCTTTAATGTACGCAGATGATATAGTGCTAATGGCCGACAACAAGGATGATTTGCAGAGATTGATGGACATCTGCGATAATGAGGGAGATAGGTCAGGTTTCAGATTCAGTAAAGAAAAATCAGCAGCCATGATTTTTAATGATAATGAAGGTTGTGAGCTTCGGATACAGGCAGTCACGCAAGAGATAACAGATAAATGCAAATATCTGGGCGTATAGATAAGCAATGGGACCGAGTACCTAAGAAAACACGAAATATACGTGAACACTAAAGGTGACAGATATGCAGCAGTAATGAAAAATAGGGCACTGTGGAATAACAATAGGTATGATGTGAGAAGAATATGGAAAGGGGTCAAGGTTCCTGGTCTAACGTTCGGCAATGCAGTCTTGTGCATGAGATCTGAAGTTCAAGCAAGATTAGAGATTAAGCAACGTGGAAGAGGTAGGCTTGCTTTAGGAACTCACGGGGATACACCAAATTAGGGAGTACAAGGTGGTATGGGATGGACATTATTTGAGGGCAGGGAAGCTAACAGCAAGATAACATTTGAGAAGCGATTGAGAGAAATGGGGGAGGAGCGTTGGGCTAGGAAGGTTTTCAGCTACTTCTACATGAAGAATGTCGATACAAAATGGAGGAAGCGAACTAGGAAATTGACTGGTAAATACTTAAAAAACAGCAGGTGGCCAAACCAAAAAGAACTATCGGTTAAGAAGAAAGTGAAGGAAACGGAGACTGACATATGGAGAATTGGCATGATTGAGAGGTCCGCACTGGAGATCTATCCAACTTTTAAGCAGGAAATCGCCAAGGAAAGAATCTATGATAATACTCGGGGTAGTTCTCTGCTGTTTGAGGCCAGGACGGGAGTATTGCGAACCAAGACATATCGGGCCAAATATGAAGGGGTAGGCAAGGTATGCAAAGCATGTGGAGAGGAGGAGGAAACTGCCGAACACTTGATAATGTACTGTAAAGGGCTTCACCCTATAGTTCAGGATGATGGCGCAGAGTTTTTCAAAGCACTGGAATATGGTGGTTACAAGGGGAGGTGTCAGCATCGGCGCGCTGGAGAGCGCGCGAAAATTCGTCCAGATGCGGCAGCGCAGCGGTCGTTTCCGAGATGCCCCTTTTCACAAGTATCTGTTGTTTTGCATTGCAAATATTTCACGCTACCCTGCGGATTACAACAAAGTCTACATTGTCACAATTCTGGCGGCACGCTGCAAAGCGTGTATTGGCACTGAAAACTGGTGTTTTCAATTCACTTCGTAGTATATCATGTAGGAGGCTTAGAATATAGAGAATCAAGTGACTTGCCGTGAGCTTGACACTAAAACAAGGTCCGTGCAGTTTTCCGATTTGACGCGCCAGTGTTCTTCATGAAGTCTAAATGCACGTAAAGGTATCAGGAACCGTTATTTTTATGATTCGCGCAATCAAGGTCTTTTTACAAGCAAGACATTAATTTTCTCGAAAGCGAAAAACAACATGAAAATAAACACAACATATGCATTAGGGTGAAGAAAACTGCAAGTTATATGAAACTCAGCTAAAGCAAGTGAATAAGGCAACTAAGAGAACAGTAAATATACGATGATACAATGGGCATACATATACACATGACATTGAGATTTCATTGGCAAACATATATACAGTCACAAACCAGTTCACGAAAAAATTGATTTCTGCATATGTGAACACAGCCAGACAGTAATATCACAGTTGTTAATGGGGGATTTATAACAATGTGAACAAGACAATGGTAAAATCCCAAGAAGCAACAAAGTGTGAGTAATGCACAGTAACATAAAACAAAACCTTGTTTGCTGAGTTAACACAGTGACAGGTAAACCAGACGTCTCAACTTCAAGAACTTCATTTCTTCCGTCTTTTTTTATTGGACGCATTTTCTCCAGCAAAAGAAAATGCATTCTGGTCAGTGTAAAGAATTTGATTTGTCACTTCCAGTTTGTGGTGTTCACAGCCGACCATATTTAACCTCTTCACCGACAGGCAAGAGATAAGGTCTGCTATGCTGTCACTTTTCAACTTCTTGAAACTGAAGCAATAGGTGAGTCCATCTTCCATAGCTTTCACCAGGTCTGCTAAGGACTCGGACGAGTACAGAAAGCATGATTCTGCCGGAAACAAGCTGGAATTATGAGTGAAGCAGCAACCTGCTACATTCGTTTCACTTCGTCTTTTTCACCATCTTCCGGGCCGCATAGCCACTGACATAGTAAGTGATCTGGGAGTAACTTTTGCGTCCAATAATATGTGTAGTCAGGAAGGGCTTCACAAACAACAATAATTTCATGAACCTCATTGAGGCACCCCACATCTAGCAGCTCATCCAGCTTATTCTGCAATTTTATTGAATTATTGTGAATACCCGGACATAGAAGGCTGCTCGGAACTCCATACGATATGTTTCCACTGGGGGTGACGGTGCCAAACTGTAAAAACTGAGGCAAGCCACAGAGATCAAAAATTGTGTCGGCGAAGGGTGATCATTCCAGTCAGACATTTGCTTCAGAATTACAAAAAGATCTCAAGTGCGTCTTGGCAGAGGCGAGACGACATCAAGTATTTATAGCCCAAAGTTTTCGTCCCATAGTGCCGGATGGAAAGGGTGCTGGTTATAGTGACGCGGAGTCATTCGGCAGTGGACTCACTCAAGAACCCACCCTCCTTAGGGACGCTTTTTCCCAAGTTGCTAAGAACCCGTAGATAACATGCTTGTAGCTACGGACCATTAATCTTTCGTCGAATTGAGCTTCGCACACAAGGCAGTTCTTTTCCAGTGGTTTGTCAGTGCGAGGAATCAAAACGCTCCCTGGCCTTCCTCTGTTCATTGTCACAAGGAGCAGAGAAGAGAAACGCTTTCTTCCCTTGTTTGTGGGCCGAAGCATTTCCCGCATTGCATCTAGGTGCAAAGCAGTGTCTTTGCTGTTTACTCATCACTGTTGCATGGTCACATTGGTACGCATTGATCCCGAACAAGTCCAAATAGGCAAAGCACAGACGTTGCGACTTAAGAGCACACAAGCAAACGACTGAAAAAGCCGCCCTAGTGTCTGGCAAGCGCTCTCTACCGATCACGGTGGCGACTTGCGGGCCGCTACGCGGCGAGATGAAATACCAGCACGCCTCCTTTCAAGGCACGGCCGGGACGATGCTGACACCTCTCCGTCTAGCCACCATAACTGGGGTTTAGGGACAGGGAAGGCAAAATAGACCTCAAGCGGGTAGAATTAACTAGAAGAAGGTTATCTGATTGGTGGCTAAAGTCAAGGCATGAGTGAAAATTAAACCCTTCACTGCAAAGTACCAGTCCTCAACTTTACTATTTAAGGGGGGAGGTGGCTTTGAAAAAAAACTTTTTTATTTGTTGACCTACAGCAATGAAATTTGGCATGCATACTCATAAGTGTCTAGAATAGGGAAATATGCAGTTTCATCATGATAGCTTCAGTAGTTCTCAAGTTACATAATGCTACACGATCCAATTACATGGTCTGCTCGTGGAAAACCTAGCGCTGCAACAAAACATGCCAGGAAGCTGCGAATGATGTTGATCTTTACTCAAAAGAAAGCTACAGGGTATGACACTCTCGCAATTTTTTAGTAAGTTCTCGTTTTTTTTAGAGATAATCATGGCTGCCGACACACATAGTCAGAAACAATGGCACGGGCAAATCATCGTCTAGAAAAATAACAGGGCCACAAAACAGAAATTGAAGATTGCTGTACCCACAAGCAGTGTTCATAGATTCAGGGAAAAAAACAGAATCAAAATCGGTCCAGTCATTCTCGTGCTACTCTTTCCACGAGCAATGCACAATGCCCAAAACACACTTGTGAGAAAAAGCCTGTCGAAGTTTTCGACAGGCTTTTTTTCAATGAACTTTTTTGTTTCTCGTTGGATATTGATGAAAATTGGCACAGACACTAAGAATAACCTCACAGTGCTTCCTTAAAAGTTTTGAAGTGATACCACGAATACTTTATGAGAAACAAATTATTTCTTCATTGAACCATGTGGAGGGGCTGAGCATAATGTCAGAAAAAAAAAAACGGTATTGAGAAAGCTGCGTTAAAAGTTTCAACTTTTCTTTACGTCTCTAAGACACCTAAAAATTGTGATTTCAGGTTTGTCTTGTGATATTTGACTTCTTTTCATGATTTATTCCTTTTCATGAGTTACAAAGAACAAGTATGAATTTCAAACCAAGTTCTTTGTATGAAGGAGTGGTGTGATAGGTATGACAGAAAAGATTGTAATTGAATAAAACTATATACTGAAATTATTACACATACTCTTTTTGTGCTGAAGAAGTTGTAATTAGCGTAATTAGGTACTTGATTGCAAATATTCACTGAACTTTTTTTTATTTGGAGAGAGGTTTATTGCATCAGAAAAATGGATCACACCATGATGGCCTATGCCTTCTTGCTAAATAACAAAGTTATGGGCAGAAGACTGGTGGCACGGAAATTTCTAGCAGTATAATTAATGACACGAAACGGGCATATAAAAATTCGTGCCCCTGATTCACACATGCTCTTTCGCCACTCTTGCCGTGAAACGCATCATCAGACAGCCGGTCGCGGAAGCTCTAATCTACAGCAATTCATTAACCTCGGAACATTCATAGACGTTCGTGGCGATATCAAGCACGGCTCCAAGCACGTCTGAATCGCATCACAAAAGCTTATTGACAGCACTCCATATGACCGTGCGGTGCGCGGCCGCGCGGACAGTGCAGCCGGCGCGTAATGCACTTGCCGGCGGCGTTCGATGACGATGCGCGCAATGTGTAACTACGAAGACAAAAAATCGGCACGCACTGCACTTGGCATCGCATTTTCGAATGACGACGACGCGCGAAACTGCTAGCCGCAGTTCCGAGCGATCCTTGGCAGTGAGGGGGGGGGGGGAGGCGTGACGAGCTTGACTGTGTTGTCCGCTGCGCCGATGCGTAAAATGCCCGTACAATATTCAGAGGAGCTAGCGAGTGATGTGGTACATTCCTTGCGCAGAAGCACGTCACCAAGAGTGCGCTTGCGCGTCGTTCCTGCCCGCAGTCTCGCTGTCAGCGGAGTTAGGCCTAAAGCCGACTCCGATGACGCGCCGCACTCGTAGACCGCCGCGCGCCCGCTCGTAGTAATCTGATCGTGCATCCGGTGCGGCCACTCGTAGTAATCAGATCGTGCCGCCGCTTACAGCTTCGTTGCTTGCGAAGAAGCACGTCGCCACGAATGTGCTAGCGCGTCGTTCCTGCCCGCAGTCGGCGGAGTTAGGGCTAAAGACGACTCCGATGACGCGCGGCGCTCGTAGACCGCGCTGACGCTCGTAGTAACCTGATCGCGCATCCGCTTACCGCTCGTAACTAAAGCATAATTATATCTTAAGTGATTATCAAGCCGTGAACACGTCACGAAGTGGCGATTTTCGAGAGCCATGTCCTCGCGACGCACAAGCAGCAGACGACGATTTCCCGGAGCGAGCATCGGGCCAATGGCGAGGCGAGCTGAGGCAACATGGCGGCCATGGCCAATCAAGGGCCTCAAAACGACCTTCAAACATTTGCTTTTTGCTCGCTTGTTGTTAAAGGGAGGAGCCAGCTGAGGCGGGAAAGTTAAACACGAAGAAATGCTCTTTCCGATGAGCCCAAAAAGCCGGCTCCCGGCCCAAGCATAGCGAAGCTATTATTTTTTGAAAATCGCCGTTTTCTAACTATTTCCAGAAAAATTTTTGCTACCTAGGTGGGTGAAACGAATTTTCCGACGCACTTCTGCGCGGTTTTCAGTGTAGATATTTTGGAACCAGATAGAAAAAGGGTTCCAGCAACTGAAAACTTGAGTTTCAAAAAATCGATTTTTTTGCTATTTTTCGCGATCCCAAAGCCGCGTCCCCCCTTAAAGAAGAAAAAAAGATAAATCTAATGGTTAGTTCACTAAGTATACGGCCAGGTGGCGGTAGCCGCCGGCGATCTATAGGGTACAGCCACATCCATCCATCCATCCATCATCATGATGATTGTGACAGGATGGATGGATGCTATGAGCGTCCCCTTTATAACGGGGTGGTGACAAGTATGCCACCAGGCTCGACAAAAAAAAAACTTTTTTCCCTTTTTTTTATGTTGGCCTAATGCCTCTACTTCGATAAATTCTATCTTAATGGAAAAAAGGTAAATTTTCAGCTTAAGTTCTCTGCCATTTACGGCACACTGTCCATATTTTATTTTTCCAATATTTATTTTTGTCCTTTCTCTCTAATTTTCTGCCACCAATACTCTAACCGTCTATTACTTATTTCAATCGCGGGTGTGTTCAGCTTTCCATTGTTGTCCCTAAAACCCAAGGCTTCCTGTAGGTTCGTGCCCAAACGTACACCTGGGTGGATATCTCCACATTCAATCAGAACATGTTCCGCCGTTTCCTTATCTTTCCCGCAGCATGTGCATTGTTCTTCTTCTTTACTGAATCTTGCTTTATAACTACGCGTTCTAAGGCAACCCGATCTCGCTTCAAACAGTAAAGCGCTTCCCCTTGAATTATCGTAAAATGCCTCCCTCCTTATTTCATTTTTGCCCTTTCGGTAGTTACTCAAAGCCGGTTTTTTCTCCATAGCTGCCATCCAGTAAATCCTCTCCGCCTCCCTGACTTTTCCCTTAACGCTCTTTGTTGACATATGGCTCACAATACCAGCCGTATATTTACTAGTGAGTCTTCTAGTTCTTTTTCTCCACTGTGTGTCCACGCTCTTCCTATACAAATAACGGAACACCTTCTCTGCCCATCTACTCTCCTTCATATTTCTTAGCCTTTCTTCGAACCTTATTTTGCTCTGCGCTTCCCTCGCCTCAAAACCTGCCCACCCCATATCGCCCTTTACAGCCTCGTTTGTCGTCTTCCCGTGAGCACCCAACGCGAGGCGTCCCACAGTCCTTTGATTTACATCCATTCCCGATTGCACCTCTGCCCTCATGCACACCACTGAGTTCCCAAAAGTAAGCCCTGGAACCATTACACCCTTCCACAGCCCTCGAAGCACCTCATACCTATTGTATCCCCACAACGCTCTGTGCTTCATTATTGCCGCATTCCTCTTTCCTTTTGCTGCCGAGGCTTTTTCCTGTACCTCCATGTATCTATCACTCTCATTTACCCATACTCCAAGGTACTTGTATTCACTTACCCTCGGTATTTCTTGGCCTTGTATGGACACCGTCTGATCACAGGGATCATTGAATACCATCAAACCACACTTCGTTACACTGAATCCTAGTCCAAGAGCTTCACCTTCCCTTCCGCATATATTCGCCAGCTGCTGTATATCATCTCGACTGTCCGCAAATAAGACGATATCGTCCGCATAAAATAAACCTGGAAGCTTCTGCTCAATCATCATGCCGCCCTGTTTGTGTGACAGATTAAAACCAATGTTGCTACCTTCTAGCGCTTTTTCCATACTCACCATGTACAGCATGAATAACAGTGGGGACAAAGGACATCCCTGTCTCAGACCCCTGCTAACCTCAACGTTCTCTTTGCTACGCATTCCTTCCCACTCTATGCAAACTGTATTTTCTCGGTATATCTCCCTCAAAAGCTGTATACAGTCGTCGCCCATGCCCATTCCTTTCAATATATCCCACAAAATTTCCTGATTAACGTTGTCGTATGCCCCAGTGATGTCTAGAAAAGCCACGTACAAGGGCCTATTCTCTATTTTAGATATTTCTATACACTGAGTGAGAACAAACAGGTTATCGTCTAACCGCCTGTCGACTCGAAATCCGTTCTGAAGTTCTCCCAAAATATCGTTATGTTCGGCCCATGTTTCTATTTTCATTTTTACTGCTTGCATCGCCAACCTGTATAGTACCGATGTAATGGTTAGTGGTCTATACGAGCGAATCTTGTCCTTTTCTCCCTTGCCTTTATAGATTAAGTTCATTCTACTTTGTCGCCAACTGTCCGGTATTTGTCCGTCCTTTAAGCTTTTTTCTACTGCTTTTAACAATGCTTCTTTAGTGTTATGTCCTAGTTCGTTAATGAGGCTAACGGGAATCCCATCTAAACCCGCGGCAGTGCGCTTTGGAATTTTTCCTTCGGCCTTTTTCCAGTTGAAATTATCAAGTACTAGCTCTTCCTCTGTTGCTTTCTCCGCCACACTTTTACTCACCGGGGAGATCCCCTGGACACTCTTTTTAAACGAATCGGCTGTTACCTTTTGGATGTAACCTAGCGCTTCGTACCCTTCCAATTGATTTCCTCCTTCATCTAGAATATGTTGTTGCGTTGTGACAGACTTCCTACCTAGCGCCTTTATGTGGCTCCAAAAAATCCTAGGCGCGGCCTCCTTTTTTTGTGTATCTCTGTCATCCAGCGTTCACTTTCACCTTTAATTTTTGCCTCTACCAATTTCTGTACAAGGGATTTTTTCTCCAAATATATTTCCCATATTTTTTTGACTTCGTCCTGCGGCCGCTTCTCCTTTTTTGCCTTTCTATGCTCCCGTGATGCTTCGCGTCGCTTCTCGATCGCCTCCCGGATTTCCTTGTTCCACCAACTTTTTGGCTTCCTTTTTCCTTTCCAGCAAACGGTTTTCTTCTCTTTCCCTATCTCCTTCGTCATTAGATGTAACAGCTCCCTATACTCCCAGTCCTTGCCTGGTATTTCGCCTACTTCTTTCTCGACTCTTGCGGCTATATTTATTATTTGTTTGTCATTTAAATACGAGCTGCCAGACTTTGATTCCATGTTCGTATTTTTAGTTTCGTATCCCATTTGTAATGTTATTCGTTTATGATCACTACCCAAGCTGTTAATGCCTTCCTCGTCTATCCTCATTTCTGTCAGTTTGTGGTAAATTCCTTCAGTCATGAGACAATAATCAATGCTTGATTGCTTGTTTCCGACTTCCCATGTGATCTGGCCGTCACATTTAGGCCCTGTGTTAACTATCTCCAGACTATGTTGCTCGCAAAGATCTAGTAATAACTTCCCATTGGTGTCTGAATATCCGTCAAGGTCATGTATGTGGGCATTCATGTCCCCTAGAAGGATGATTTCGGCCCCATTACCAAATTCCTTAATATCCGCACTCATGCAATCCACTATCTCCTGATTCTTTTCTCTGCAGTTATTCCCCGTCCACAAGTAGGCTACCCCTAGCCACGTTTCCTTTCCACCTACTGTGCCCAGAACCCAGAGGTGCTCTGAACACGTCTGTTTCACTCTAACCAATTTGGCTCCGCGGTGAATTAGCATTCCTACACCCCCACCTTTCCTTTCCGATATGGTCCTGTTACACCCTTCCCAAACATAATTTTTAATATGTGGTGGCTCTTCCAAGTCTCTAAGGTGTGTTTCTGTAACCGCATACACGCCTATCTGTTCTTTGTTTAACTGCTCCTCAATCTCTAACCATTTTGCCTTCTTTCTGCCACCCTGCATGTTTATGTAACTAATTGCGACACGCGCCTTTTTCCTTTTTCTTTTACCTTTTTTCTGGTTTTTCGCAATTCTACCTGTCAAAGCTTCCTCCTGTTTGTTGTCCCCGTTACGAGCTACCCCGGACTCCGAAGGGCCCGTGAGCCCCCCAAAAAAGCTACTGCGCGTCCTGCCAGTCGCCAGCCCACCTCGTGTCCAAGCCTCTCATCGAAATGAATCCTGTCTCTTTGGAATCCACCCCACCTGTGCACTTCCCTGTTTAAATCCACTACCTCGAAACCCTTCTCTCGACTAATTCGCCATATCTCTTTGTTTGCGTCGACTACCGCTCTTTGCAGGTTGATGTTGCGTACTGGTACTTCCGGTACTGTGCATACTACAATTTGCACCTGGGGGGACACGGTGCGCATGTCATCCACCCCTTTCGCCAAGGTCGTCGCTAGGCCTGACGATTCTTTTTTTAGGACGTCATTTAACCCTCCCGCAATTACAACGAGGTTACGATTGTTAGCTTTAGCTGCGAGTTTTTCACCCGCTTGACTCATTACTGTCCCCAGCGTTTGTCCTGGGAACGTCCCTATCACAACTCTCTTGTCGCCTTTCACCCTTTCTTTGATTGCCGCTGCGCATCGGCCTAAATTTGAGTCACCGGCGATGATGACCTGTTCAGACATTCCTTCTGAAACCTGCACCTGGCTGCTGACTAGGTGACTAGCGTGAGTCACGGCTGCTGGTTTGCTCCCTCCCTCCCTCAAAACTACTTCCCGGTAGCTGGGCCCTGTGGCCAATGTATCTGCCTTTGTCATGCCTGTTTCCCTCATCTCTCCCGCACGGTGGGTCGTCGCCATAATGCTTCCGCCGTCACCTGCGTCTTCGTTCCCCTTCACGACCTTCGATAGGCCCTTCTCGGCTGCCCGGAGCCTTTCCTCCATGGCTGACGTTTTCTCTCGCTCCTTCGCCAATGCATTCTCCAGCTCTGCGATTTTCTCCATGAGCCCACTCTGGACCGCCATCATATTTTTCATTTTCTCCTCGATCTCGCACTGTCTACACTTGGCGTCATCTTCTGCTTTCTCTTCCGCACTAATTTCCACCTTCAACCCTATCCCGCACTCTGAACACTTTACGGTCTTTTTGACCATGGCTAGCTCAGTTTACCGATGCCCACGTGTTAGAAAACTGTACTAAAATACACTGGTCTAAGCCAAAAAGAACCACAATAATAAATAAATACGCTACACTTCACAGCACCTGCGCATGCACGTGGTCGGTCTACGCGCAGGCCTCAGCCACGTGGTGGCTGGAGAAAAAAAAGACACAGTACAGAATACTAAAAAAAAAAAAACCGTACACCGTACTAGACCTAATCAAGCTTTACGCTAGCGCCTTACGTTCTCATAACGCTACATACAGAGGCAAGCTGGAAACATGCAAAAAACACTTATCTGTAGCTGTCATTCCGGAGCTCTCCAAAAACACGTCCGACCTCGACGAAGCCTCCCTCCCTCTAGTAGTAGCGTCGGTAGTGACCCCTGGCGGAAGGCAAGCCTTGGTGGCGGGCGTGAGTTGAGCGAGCCCTCGTGGTAATTCAAGCGTTGGCGATGCCGCTTTGAATATGTTATTGTGGGTTTGGTGTGTTACTGTGTTATGTTGTTTGTATGGTAGCGTGTTAATTACGATTGATGTATAGCGTGTTAATTACAATTGATGTATCGATTCAGCGAATATCGTTTCTTCTAAAATTAGTTAAATAAATGTGTATGTGTTTGTTGGTTTGTACCGACCGCGTCTATGTGTTCGTTCAGTTCATGAGCGTGGCGCTCGCTCGCCAATTCGAGACACCACAAGTGTTCCCTTTTACAGTGGATGGTACTGTACATTGTTCCTCTTCTTTACTGAATCTCGCTTTATGACTACGTGTTCTAGGGCAACCTGACCTCACTTCAAACAGTATAGCGCTTCCCCTTGAATTATTATAAAACCCTTCCCTCCTTATTTCGTTTTTGCCCTTTCAGTAGTTACTGCATGAGAGCTGACTTCTTTTCCATCGCTGCAATTCAATAAATCCTCTCCGCGTCTCTGACTTTTCGCCTAATGCCCATTTTTGCCATGACACCCACAATGCCAGCCATATATTTACTGGTGAGCCTCATATTTCTTTTTCTATAGTTTGTGTCCACACTCTTCTTATACAATTACCTGAGCACCTTCCCTGCCCGTTTACTCTCCTTAATTTTCCTAAGCCTCTCTTCAAATTTCGTTTTGCTCTAAGCTTCCTTTACTCCAAACCTGTACATCCCATATCCCCCTTTACAGCCTTATTCGTCGCCTTCCCATGAGCGCCCAATGCGAGATGTCCCCCCAGTCTTTCGATTTACATCCATTAATGATTCCACCTCTGACTTTGTGCGCATTCCTGAGTTCCCAAATGTAAGCCCTGGAACCACTACGCTTTTACAGACTTCGAAGCACTTCGTATCTATTGTATTCCCATAACGCTCTGTGCTCCATTATTGCAGCATTCTTCTTTCCCTTTGCTGCCGATAGTTTTTTTCATGTACGTCCATATATCTACTTCCTCATTTATCCGTACTACGAGGTAATTGTACTCGCTTAACCTCGGTATTTCTTGGTTTTGTATTGAGACCCCCTGGTCTTAGTGATCATTGAATACCATCCATCCACATTTTGTTGCACTAAATCCTAGTTCAGCAAGTGTCCGGCACGGCAGCGCCGCTGCACGGGTGCTCACTGCGAAAGGCCCTGATTTCTCTCATTTGTTCGTACGGCGCTTGGACACTCTCCCTTCTCTAGGCCACTCTAGTGATGTTCAGATGGTCGATAAGTGGCGGCGGGAACATCTGCATGTTGCCCGCAGCCGTCGTTGCCTACAAAAGCGTGTAACTGCGTGTTTCAAATGCTTCCAACGCATTATTGAGCTTTAAACAGTGTGTCAGCGCCTGCTACTCGTCATGGCGCACAAATAGATGTGCAGGTGTGTCAAAATTGCGCCGAGTCATTCTCTGTTTGAGGAGCCTACCGACCCTCAAAGAAGGCTACAGTCTGATTTCACATAGATGCACTTAGGTGCTCCCTGATTGATGTGCGTATTGCAAGCAGCACGTCGAGCCGTGACACAATAATAGAATACAAACGCACAAAGAAGAGTGGCGAAGTAACAAAGCAGTGACGAAAACCTAGTGCTATGTTTGCACTCCCTTCGATATCTAGAGCATTGATGCTTATATGAGCTGCAATGCGCTTGATTGTCTCATTAGTAACCTAGTACACATAACGCCACCTCAATGTTTATATAAGGAATGGCTGAATACTATCGTGCCAGTTTCGTGCAGTTTATTAAATGCCGAAATGCCACCTTATTTCGACAGCATGCTTCAGAGTTACTGTGCATCGTCACCTTGAAGCGCTGTACTCTTCCAAGGTTGTTGTACATAGCTTTTGCTTTCCGCAGATTCCTTGTAAAGGCAAGCAGGTGAAGGGGAGACAGAAAATTAGGTGGGCAGATGAGATTAGGAAGTTTGTGGGTATAAAATGGCAGCACCAAGCACAGGACCGAGTTGACTGGCAGAACAGAGAAGAGGCCTTTGTATGTATGTTGTTTCGATTTGTTCCAACCGTGTCCACTGTGTCCGTTCACTCGAAGAGCGTGGCGCTCTCACAGCGATATCCCACAGAACGTTGATTGATATGCAAGGTTTAACATGCTAAAACCACCATATGCTTATGAGAGAAGCTGTAGTGAAAGGCTCTGGTAGTTTTGACCACCTGGGGTTCTTTAACGTGCACCCAAATCTGAGCACACGGGCCACAGCATTTCTGCCTTGATTGATTTGTGGGGTTTAACGTCCCAAAACCACTTCTGATTATGAGAGACGCCGTAGTGGAGGGCTCCGGAAATTTTGACCACCTGGGGTTCTTTAACGTGCACCCAAATCTGAGTACACGGGCCTACAACATTTCCGCCTCCATCGGAAATGCAGCCGCCGCAGCCGGGAATCGAACCCGCGACCTGCGGGTCAGCAGCCGAGTACCTTAGCCACTAGACCACCGCGGCGGGGCACAGCATTTCTGCCTACATCGAAAAGTGGGTATGAACGTGAGTGAGTGCTTATAGGTGTGAGTAGTCGTGAGCATGAGTGCGAGTGAGCACTCATGAGTATGAGAAGTCGTGACTATGAGCATGAGTGAGTACGCATGAGTTTGAGTAGTTGTGAGTATGAACATGAGTGAGCAACACTGAGTGTGAGTTGGCATGAGTATGAACGTGAGTGAGTGCCTGTCAATGTAAGTAGGCATTAGCATGAAGCGAGTGAATGCTTATAGGTGTGAGTAGACGTGAGTATGAACGTGAGTGAGCACGAAGGCTGAAAAAATTGTGGTGAGTGAGTAGTCTCTCAAAAGAGTCGCGCTATTCTATGAACCATGATGATGATGATGATATATGTTGTTTAATGGCGCAAGGGTCATTGATGGCCAAAGAGCGCCAGGAAATGATATCGGATGAGAGCAATGGTTATGATAAATGGCTGTAAAAGGGCCTGAAATTCTGCGCTCTAAAGATGCGTAAGACATATATTTATTAAAATCATGAAAGTGAAGTGAAGCATGCCTGGTGAGAATGAGCCTTTAGTTATCATGACATCATAAAATAGGAGCGTTATATTAGCACCGATTTCTCGCCAGCGCCCTTGGTCCCAAGGGCTGGGAGACAGGTGCTCTTTTGAATGTAGCATCCGCAGCAGCAGCCTCCTTTCGGAGGCCGTGCTACCGATCACTTGAGTAGATAACATGGAAAGTATTTACTTCCTTTAAGAATGCATTCAATGCATTATATTTAAAAAGAGGTTCGCGACCAATAAACATAGCTGGGTGAAGGGGTATGTGATCCTTGTACGCTAGTGGAAAATGTTTTTTCCTGTAAGCTTCTAGCTCAGAGCATTCAAGGAGTATGTGAAGTACGGTAAGTGGACGGCCACATCTGTGACAGCTGGGTGGGTCACCTCCGGACAAAAGGTGTGTGTGCGTGCTTTGTGTGCGTCCTATTCTAAGCCGACAGAGACTGACCTCTGTACGGCGTGTTTTCGACGTGGGTGGCCAGTTACCGAGGTATGGTTTAATCAAGTGTAACTTGTTATGAGTTTGTTGATCCCATAACTTTTGCCAGTAAGCCCTGAGCTTTTTCCGTATGTTTGGTTTTAGGTCCATTGTAGGGACAGCAACTGAAGAGTTGACGGAGCTTCCGTTAATTGTCGTGGCGAGCTGGTTGGCCAACACATTTCCTTCGATCTCGCGATGTCCTGGCACCCAGCACACGACGATATGTTGCTTGGAAGTATAGGCCGCGCAGAGTATTGAATAGAGGGATATAATTATAGGGTTTCTTTGTTTTTTAAGATTTTTCAATGCTTTTACGACACTCAGGGAGTCTGTGTATATAACTACCCTTGGCGTATTCAATTCGTTGATGTGTTTAACGGCTACGAATAACGCGTAAGCCTCGGCTGTAAAAATGCTTGTGCTGGTGGACAGAACGCCGGCATCCGAGGAGGATGGGCCGATCGCCGCATAGGACATGCCAGTATGGGACTTGGATGCATCAGTATAATATTCTGGATAGCCATATTTATGTTGCAGCTCTAAGAAATACATCCGAATGTGTATGGGGGAGGCATGCTTTGTGACAGCTACGAAAGATGTGTCACAGTCTATAACCTACCACTGCAATGGCGGGAGCCGCAGAGCGGGGGGGGGGGGGGGGCTGAGGTGGTATTCAGGCAGTGGGACATCTGTTTTTTCAGCTAGGTCTCTAACACGCAGCGAGAAAGGGCGGGTCATTGCGGGTCGATTGTAAAAAAGTTGAGAGCTGGACAGGTCAGTGATGGTGGAATATGCAGGTTGCTCACTGTTCGCATTTATTTTAAGGAAATATATGAAGGAAGAATGTGTTCTCTGCAGATGGAGTGACCACTCGTCCGTTTCTACATAAAGGCTTTCAACTGGGCTTGTTCTAAAGGCGCCTGTGGACAGGCGGATGCCTTGATGATAAACAGGGTCCAACATTTTCAGTGCGCTTGGCGTGGCAGAGTGATAGACTATTGCCCCATACTCAAGACGTGAGCGTATAAGGCTTCTATACAGATTCATGAGGCACTTTCTGTCGCTGCCCCACGTTGTTCGTGACAGCACCTTTAGGATATTCATTGTTTTCAAGCATTTATTTTTAAGATGATTTATGTGCGATACAAAGGGTAACTTCGCATCTAAAATTATACCTAGGAACTTATGTTCTGTGTTTACGGGTAGACGCTCACCCTTAAGGACCAGTTCAGGTTCAGGGTGCAAGCCTCTTTTTCGTGAAAAAAGGACACAGGTGCTTTTCTGTGGGTTCATGGGCAGCACACGAAGTAAATAGAACACATATTTATTTTGCTTCACGATTTTAGAACTGTTGTTATAAAGTTTGTGAACATTGCTGATGTCTTCCGGCTATCTTGAACTTTTGTTTCAAGCATGGCAAGCATATCTTCAATGCTCTGGGTGGAAGTTGGTCTCTGGCAAGGTGTATCATTCATTTTTCTGTCCTCTGAAATAAAGGAAGAGTTTGAAAAATAGTACTGTGGCCAAGTAAAGGTGCCGTAAAATAAACTTCCAAGTGCTAGCTTGAAGAACACATTTTTAATGCATTGAGTCTTGCTTATTCCACTTAGTAACAAGCAGTGTTCAGCAGTGCGAAAATCTTTCAGCTTTATGGAATGCACGAAGCTCTTATACGAAGCATGGGTGAAAATTGAACGACAAAAAAACACAAAAAGACAACTTCCCCCACACAACACATGCAATGCTCCATTAATTATTCACCTCAGCACAATGCATGCACATGCCCATGAGCTGCATTTAAGGGTGATGCACAAGAAATGAACTAAAAAAAAGCGGAATTTCTGACTTGGTAGCATGACATGCTGCTCATCATTTTCATTTCCATTTCTCTCTGCGTGATCCTCAACTTAAGGGGAGACGTGGCAATGAAAACTATCTTTGTTATTTATGGGACTAAAATGATGAAATTTGGCACACCGATGTAATTTGTTATGCTCATATCATAACTGAAATCAGTTTTGAGCTACCTCTTGTAGTTTTTGAGTTACGACACTTGATGTAGTCTTATTGTCATGCCAAAATTAATCAATGAATAAGACAAAATTTCGTCGAAATTTTTGATTGAGCATATTCAGCAAAGCCCACTGGGTGCCGTAAAGCTATTCGTTTATTTTTTTTAATATCCACACGAGCACTGAAAAAAATTTTTGAAATGTCCTATAGATATTTTCTTAACAACTTTTGCAAAAATAGAATTATAAAATTTTTTATGATGGCCAGATAAAAATGAATAGCGTTACAGCGCTCACCAATGTATCAGGATCTAAGTGCAAAAACAAAATGATTTTATCTTCATTAGCTCTGAAGTAACTAGGATGACTGACAGTAACTACACAAGAAATGGAAGCTGTGAAAATGGAGCTCAAAGTTTTATTTCATGAAAGCAGTTAAATATTAACATTGAACACCTAAAACCCGCCTGGGATGTAGTCCTTTGCCTCTGCAGAGAGATTCTGTTTTGATTTTAATCCAGTTTTTTGCTTCTTTGGAGCAGTTCGTGCACTTTGGTCGCCTTTTTCATACGTTGTGCGTTCTCTTCAGCAGCGTGCCGCAGGGAGCACGATTCTGGAGTGCAACCAAGTTGTGGTGTGATTCCTTGTCGTGCTTTCCACAGCCAGCATTAAAACGGCAAACTGCATCTGCCAAAGAACTCTCAACAGTTAGGAGAGAAGCAAACTGTGTTTTGGATTGGAGCGACCAAATCATATTGTTGAGAAACTCAATGGCATTTTGAGTTCTGCCTTGCTGGCACCATTCCAGAAGTTCCCTTGCTGAAAGGCGCTTATATATAGGCAGGAGTGCTGCCCGAACATGTGCAGAAAGCTGCAGCTTGTGTGCAGTTGCTGGTTCCCCAGAGGTTTCCGCAGCATTAAACTTGCCCCACGAGTTCACTTTAGTTGGGCATTGCTCATGACGAGGCTCATAATCAGTGGATGTAACATGGTAAAAAGTAGCCATGATGGCCTTTTCCATGGCTGGCACATCGTTTGGGTTACTTTTGATGGCCCATTCATAATAGTTGGTGAGCTTTTTAATTAAGCCATGTGTGAGGCAGCCTCGTCTGCTCATGCTGAGCTCTCGGTCCTTGCTTTTGTTTTTCTCAACAAGGTTGTGCAAAGCCGTGCCCATCCTTTTTTTTTTTTACATGGTTCACACATTCTTGCTTTTGTACGGTTATGAAGCCATACACCTTATCCTCACTGAGGGCACTATACAGGTGGCTATCGCCATCACAAAGGATATTTGTACAGCGGAGCTGATGTTTTTGGAGTGATCGCTGAAACATAGTCTTTGCCGCAATTGTTTCCATCTGCCCTGCATTTGCCTCCGTGTTTTTTCGACACTGTAGTTCATATTTTTCGTACCACTCCAACTATCCACTGTCTTGATGCTTTGGTCCAAGAGCACAGCCTTGGCAGTAGTTGGAGAGCACACAGTGGTCCAAGTCAAGGCCAGAGTATAACTCGACGACACAGCCAACACCGATGTGGCTTGTGTGACCCCTTGTCATCCAAGTGCCATCGTAGATGACGTCAATGTTCCCTGGGGCACATTCAAGGTCCCTATATATCTGGCGCACCTTCTCTGTGATTGCTGCCTCTATTGCTGTGGCTACAGATGCAGTGGCAGGGTGACTATGCTTGCAGTGTAGCCTCCTGTATAACTTATGATGCAGACCCCTATGCGAAATGTTCATGTGGGAAAAAATATCGTTCAGTGCAGTTGATTTTTGCCAACAGACTGCACAGCTCTCACCTCAGTAACGTTTATTTCAAATGGATTGATCTCCTGGGGACCAGCACATCTTGGGGATGACCACTCATTTCTTATTATCCCACAGTGGTTGCATATCACTGTCATTTTTGTTGCGAGCCCAAGGCATAGTCTAGTTTCAAAACAAACTGGGGCCCTCCCACATTTACGATAGCGAAATTTGGACAGCAGCTTGTCCATAATCACTTTGTTTATAGTAAAAAAGAATGCCTCGGGGACAACATTATCGTCACTCTCGCCATCGTTCATTAGTTGAAATTTCTTCTTCGTGGCCGGGGTATCAGATAACGCATTCAAAGCGTCCGCTCGCGTTTCTTCTTGTCGCGCAATCTCTTCAGCAGTGAGAGTTGGAGTCGAAATCCACTGTTTAATACTCGATGCACAAACATCTGAGGTCGCCAATGTCACGTTGCCGTTGCTCGCAGAAGCGCAGTCTCCACTGCTTGTGGGCGTCAAAGCCGCACGCGGGCTCGTCATCTTGGCACGTGGACACATCAACACTGCATGCGGACCCATCGACTCGGCACGCGGACGCGTCGCAAACACCGTATACGCCATCAGCCGAGCCCGCGGTCAGGTCGTAACCAGTGCATATGGACGCACTGTCACTGTCACACACGGGCGAGCTTTCCTGATCTCCCACGTGCTCCGGTGTTTCCTGCTCGGTGAGGTCAGCGGCATTCGCTTCTGTGTCCAGTGCATATGGACGCACTGTCACTGTCACACACGGGCGAGCTTTCCTGATCTCCCACGTGCTCCGGCGTTTCCTGCTCGGTGAGGTCAGCGGCATTCGCTTCTGTGTCCAGCTTTCTCCTTTTATTTCATGGCTTTGGCCGTTTCCCGTACGCGTGGGCCGTTCGGTACTTTGCTTCTTTGGGGCTCATCGCAGAACACACGCACCTGATTGCGACGATCAAGATGAGAATGAACAAAATGCGCAGCTCACTCCCGCGCAAATGTGTGCAAAAGCCATTCAAAACTTATACAATCAACAGGAGCGCACCATGTGCCGCTACGTGACTATTGCTGCCGATCGCGATGCCACTTTTGCTCTTTTTTCACTCGCTTTTGCTGGTTTTATTTTTCGTTGGAGGAATACCGCGCTGCGGCTATCTTCAGCTCTGATTTCTCCTCTTCACAATGACACCAAGATGGCAGCGCTCCGCCGTGCGAGAGCCGCGGAATTATCGGCGCGGCGGCAGTTTCCGAAGCCTGATTTTCTCGCGGTTTTCGATGATAACACATCGATTAGTATTGCATATTTCGTTATAATATTTCACCACAAGGCAGAAGAAGGTCTGAAAATCACGAAAAAAAATTAGTCCAAAATTCCAAAATTTTGACCAAATTGACCGTTCCCATTGTTGCCTCTTTCCTTAAGTTGAACCCTGGTAGTAATCCTTGATGTTTCTGCTCAGTAGGTAAATATGGGTAAGATGCAGCTGTTGTATACCTTCCTTTTGAGTGATAATGGATATCACCATTTATTTATTTATTTTTTATTTATTTATACTGTCAACCCTCACTTGAGGGTCATTGCAGGGAGGGAAGCATAGGATATGGAAAGTAAATACAGACATTGATATTTTCAGCAACTTTGAACAATAACACAATATCATATTCATTGCTCGGCAAAGTAAACATCAAGAGCACATTCAAATTTTTTAACGTCAGAATTTTCAACAATATGTCGCGGCAATTTGTTCCACGCTTCTATAACATCAGGGAAAAAAGATTTGCGAAAGACGTCCGTGTGAGCACCGAAGGGGCGAACTGCCGCGTCATGATTTATCTGGCTGCTGAGCTTATGCGGGGGGTGTACGTAAATTGTTCTATCTATTTTTATTTGACCATGCAATATCTGAAAAAATACTTTTAGGCGCTGCTTTTGTCGTCTAATTTCTAGAGATTCCAAACCACTTAGTTTTAACATCTCGGTAACCGAATCAGTCCTTTTATACTTCAAACATATAAATCGCGCGGAAAGTCTCTGAATTCGTTCCAGTTTATCTATTAAATCCTTTTTGGTGGGGGCTCCAGACAGCACAAGCATATTCTAAAACAGGGCGCAGAAATGTTTTATATGCAAGCAGCTTGACGTCTTTCGTACCATTCAATATTTGAGAATGCCTGCCAAATGCGCTCCATGCCATTCTTATTTTTCTAGTTACCTGAATTTCATGGTTCGGCTCCGTGGTTATTACCTGTCCAAAGTAGACAAACTCTTGTACAACTTTAAGTGTACTATTACCTATCTCAAAGCGCCGTTCCCTTCCGAGGCTGTTGTACGTTACTTTCGTTTTCTGCAGATTATTTTAGAACCTGTCTTTCGGTTCTCCTAGTATAATTTAGTGCATTGCACTAAATTAATTGCATTTCGTCCCCTCAGTTAATCAGTCATGCAGTGTAACTCATCAGCGAAGCACAGGTTACTGAGGTACTCTCCGATAACCCACAACCCTAACTCTTCCCATTCTACAACTCTGAAAATCTCCTGCAAGCACGCATTAGGGAGTTTGTATCTCTTTGTCTTGCACCTTTCTTTACTGGCATTCAGTCGCTTTCTCTATGGAGCACAATGGTGGCAGTTGAATCGCTAGAGAGTTCTTCCAGGATGTTCATATATGCTTTGTCGAAGCCCTGATTACACAGTGTCTACATGAATGCTGATATCTGTACTGCTTCTTGTAATCTATGGACACTATATATAGTGGTTGGGTGTATTCTGAGAATTTATATGTCACCTAATAGTATGAATGTCGTAGATTGTTGAGCAGCCTGTACGAAATCTTGCTTGATCCTTTGGCTGAGTAAAGTCTTAATTCTGTTAGAAAGTACCTTTGCAAATAGTTTGTATACGAAGGAAAGCAAGCTGATCGGCCTGTGCAGTCGACTCTTGTTTAATTGTTTAATTCAAAATCGAAGGGACTTCTGAATTTTGTTTAAACTATCAAGAAGTTTGAAATATCAGAAGTTCTCAGATATATAACTCTGGATAAGGTTACACATTGATTTTATCCCACTGCAATTTTTTTTTTTGCATTTTTAAACCCTAACTGTACCCAATGAACAGAAAGCAGAGGTGTAAGGTCTACGAGTTTATTGGCCATTCATTACTAATGAGAACTTTTGAAGAAATCGCTAATTTCCAACTGCTTTATTACTATAGGTATGTGGCTTCAGCACAAAGCTCTCTATACCGGTTGTGAAGCATCATGATTTACAATGCATGTGCTTCCTTTCAAACATTTGTTTACTAGCAAAGCCCTTTTCCTTGAAGCACTAAGACACTTATTTTTTATTTCTGGACTGTTAGGATTATAAAACCATGCAAATTTTTAAATAGTAGTGGGAAAGCAGTAGATATTTTCCGGTATGGAACTGCCAAAAGTATGAATTACCCAAATGAGGGATAAATTAAGAGGAATGAAATGGAATGAAAATACTTTATTTCATATAAATTAAGAGGCTTTTAAATAAATTGAAAGAATAGAGGGCCAACCAAAAAATTGAATTTTGTTTAAATTAACCGAAAGTATGAATTATCAAAATTTGAATTATTGAGAATCTACTGTAATACTTCAAGTCCTTGTCATCCTCTTTTTTTTATAGATTAAAATGATGCAAGAATTCTTCTAAGATTCTAGTACCCTCCCTGTCAGGAAACACTTCGTAAATAGGATGGTCAGTTTGTCTAACACAATCTGTCCTCTGTCTTGCAGCAGATCTGATCTTATCTGATTCTCACCAGCAGCTTTGCCTCTTTGTATTCCCTCCAATGCTTTCGTGGCCTCTTCTGTCAATACTGGTGGGATGTGATCGGGGTTACTGCTAGTTCTTATATTACAGTCGTGGTTGTCCCGGCTACTGTGCAGATCTCTGAAAAACTCCTCCGCTACTTCCTTACCATACTTGTAATTACTTTGCCTTCATTGCTTCTTAGTACATAACTCTGCTTTTAGCCTATCCCAAGTTTCCTCTTCACCGCTTTGGCACTTTCTATGTTCTTTAAAGCATGTTCGATTTTCTCTATTTCATACCTTCTTACACCGATACCTTATGCAATAAATCAACTTCGAAAGCTCTGCCAGTTATATTTTGTCTGTTGTGTTTGAGGCTTTCATGCTTCGACATTTCTTAATGAGGCTCTTTGTCTCCTGGGACAGCTTGCCAGTGTCCTGTCTAACTACCTTACCTCCAACTTCCACTGCACACTCTATAATGACACTCGTCAGATTATCATTCATTGCATCAATGCTAAAGCCGGTTTCCTTGATAAGAGCCAATTATATGTTTTGAAGCGAGACTCTGAATTGCTGTACTTTCCTTCTCAGTGCTAGCTCATCGATTGGCTTCTTGCGCATCAATTTCTGTCGTTCATTCTTTCTTCAAGTCTAGGCGAATTCGAGACCTTATCATTCTTTGGTCACTGCATCATACCTTGCCAAGCACTTCCGAATCCTGTACGATGCCTGAGTGTGCACTCATTATAAAGTCTATTTCGTTCTTATTTTTGCCAATAGGGCTTCTCCATGTCCACTTACGGTTCACTCGTTTTGGGTAGAAGGTATTTAAAATCCGTAAATTATTGTGTTCTGCAAATTCTACTTGTAACTTCCCCCTGACATTTCTAGTACCGATTCCATACCCTAAAATTTTGAGCAAGCAGCCCCACCCGTATAAGTTCACCTCCCCAATTTCACTGGAAATTTCAAATATCCTCACCATTCCAGGAAAGCGCCTCACCCCGTTCTACCGCTCCACGACAACATGCACAGGCAACAGTGGCCGACCACATTCAATTGACAAAAAAAAAAGCTGTGGATTTTTCTACAAATATTGCTTTCTTTTTTGTGGTCCTGCTGGCTGCCATGAATCCAACCCAACCCTGCTTTTCACTGCAGCCAGATTGCTCTGCGCATGCTCCGTAGCATTAGTTGTTTTGTGTTTCTGGCAAGAGGTCAGCCATGCGTAGGCTACACAGTGGCAAAAAAAAAAAATGTTGTTCGATGGCATTGAGAAAACTGAAAGATTGTGCACCAAATGTCTTCAATACGTCAAGCTCGACCAGAAGTGAATACGGAACTAAAAGAAGAATTTCGATAATTTTGCTGTAGCTAAACTATGGGTAGGCAGAACTTCGACCGAAGCTCAGTAACGGCACGCCAGTGTTCAGTGAACATGCAAATCATGTGCTCTGTGAGTACCTTAGGTGTGAAATAAGCGCAGGACCTGCCATGAACAACTGGAATCTTTACAAAGAGGTCATCCAAATTGCCAACAGCAATAGTGGGAATGCCTTAAAGCATTTTGGAGCAGCCCTTAGCACTTTCTATGACACACCCAGAGAAAGAAAATTTAGTTTTAATTTAGTTTATTCTTCCCTCAGCTTACATAATCATTTTACAAAAGCAGCAAGGTGACAAGACAAGCAAAAAGAATAAATAACAGCAGGATCACGTACAAAAAAAGACGCATAAGACAGTGGAAAATATCGCACCAACAAGCTAGCTGCAGCATGAAGTTCATTGCAATGTGTGCACACACACACACACACACACACACACACACACAGATAGACACAGACACATTCAAAGCTTGTTACAGTATATATATGTACTTACATGCCGAGAACCTGCCCGGAACGGAGCTAAGTGCACACTAAACGCACAGTATGCATAAACGATGAAGCACACAAGCGTGCACAGGGTTTCCCTTCAAGGGGTAGGGGTGACAGTTCGTTGCAGCGCCCCCCTCCCTAACATGCCCGTGAACACGCCTATGACGAAGTTACAATTTGCATTTCTTTACGTGCGCCGTGACAGCCAAAGAACGAATGAGTACAGTGCCACAGAAAATATTGCCTAAATTGTCTAACATGAATTAATTTATTTCTTTTCACCAATGTTCAGAAATGATTGGCATTCTTGTACGACTGTCCGATAACACGCAATGGGGACACTGAAGAGCATTTCGACGCTACTATGGAGCCCGGAATACGCAGCCAACGCACTGACTGACATAGCGACGATACAGGCATAACCGCCTGTCTACATTAAATGCACACGGTGATCTGCGACTTAGCGAGAATTTACGCAGCTTTTTTTGTGATGCAGTGCGGCAGTGCGGTCGCAGGAAGCCGACCGTCTACTGGCTAGTTGCGTGCAGCGCTTCGCATCGGCGGCGTACACACCGTGTTGAGCCGCTTGCTTCCACTCTGCTTAGGACCGTGCACAGATGCGGCAAGAAGCCTGAAGTGTTAACGCGATAACGTGAGCTTCCAGCAAGCGATGGTTTAGCGGTGCTGGCAGTGAATAGAGGCGCATTTGGGTTGTCGCCACATGAAAGTGTGTACCCTTCATAAAGCGACAGTCCGACAACGCCCAACTCCGCAACAGCGAGCTGTTGTCGTTTCTGTAAAGCGGCGCACGTTGAACACAGCCCCGCACAATGATTGAGGCGGCAGCAATTGGCGTTTCTGCAAAAACATGCACTAGTCTTAAAGCGACGCTACACCACACAGGTAGGCTTTTTGACGATGATAAGTAATAATGGCGCGCTTTTCGGTAGTTGCCACATCATCTTCTTTCTTTGTCAATAGTTACCAGAAAAGGCACCACTGATATAGTACGTAAGTCCGAATAATTCATTGGCCCATTCCATGCTTTTTGCAGCAGTGCAAGCTTCCAAGATGGTGACCATCACCTAATCTCTGCTCACGATGCGCATTGACATTACTTTCAGTTCCAAAACTACCTTGTGGTGCAGCAATGACACAAAATAGACAAAAAAGACCCTTCTGGAGCATTAAAGCAGGAAGTTTCCGTATGGCATACTAATTTCGAGTTGGCGCAGGTTTCCCACCACTGCAACAGCATGCAGCCGGGAAACTTCGTATCCTCCTGTCATTACATAAATCGATGGGAACTACCGGTCTGCGTTGCAGTGCACTGCACTACGAATGAGAGCCAAAAAATGCCCAAGAAATTTTGGTGCCATTCAGAGATAGCGACCCCCCACCTCTCATTTCGTTGGGGGGGGGGGGGCTTGCTTGGAGCATTGAAGGGCGAAGAGGCACTTAGCCATCAGGCATCTTATTATTTAAGCTAGGGTGATGAAAACTTATGATATGGTGTATTTACATGTGCAGATGTCAAATATGAACTCCGTTTTTATGTACCTCTTACCATGTAGTTTTTAATTAGTCATTATTAAAAGTTATTTTGGTCACCTTTTCAGTAATTCGGCTGTACATATCTTGCTGAATTAAATGTCATTGCATTCTACAATTAGCAAAGAGTGCAAAAAGCAAATTTCTAGTTTTCCTACAACAAAAGTTATGAAGCTTAGAAGTTCATCCTTCCATTATCAAGGAAGGATAATTTTTGCATTTTATTTTTCTGAAAATTTATGGTGTCCTACAGTTGCATATGGCTCTTTCTTGCACTCACTAAGCATCCAGCTTCTCAGCAAGAGAAAAATTATCAAATTCCAGTGTACCAAAGCTAAGAAGCATTTGTCAGAAGAATGAAAGGTGGCCAAACAACTGAAACTGAGAAAATGGCAAAAAACAAAGCTCTGTATAGTCAAGGACTTATACACAAACAAAAATGCTTCCTTTTGCATATAAATGCCTCAGAAAGCACCAGGGCAGTAGTCTTTGTCACACTTTTGTCGTTGCCGCCGCTTTGCTTGTTGCAGGAACCTGGAAGATGCTGAACGCTCTCGCTCGGCACTCATGATCCGATGAGAATCCTTTTCTTCTGCCCGTTGCTCGCTCATGGAGTTTTGCTCTAGCTGAAGTTCTTTGAGGATACGTGAGGAGGCTACTTTCATTCCTGAATTGAAGCACCTCAGGGCCTCAGCAACTGAAGTCTCAACACCTATGAGTGAGGCATGCCTTTCTTTAGGCATTAGAGACCATATGATAGAATGGAGTGCCTCGTTTGTAGTTTGTGTCTTGCCTCTTTGGCAGCGTTTTAGCAGCTCCTTGTCACAAAGTCGCTCATACTCTGGAAGTAGTGCATTACGGACATATTGTGGGAAGTTGTAGGTGTTTCCTGGCAGCGGTTCTCCCCTTGCGGCAGCAGCATTCTGCTCGCACCACGAATCACTGCCACTTGGCACAAGGTGTGGTTGGACCTTTCATCAGTCGATGTCACATGATAATATGTGGCCATGGCTGCCCAGTGCATTGCATCTACCTCACCGACATTGAACTTCAGAGCTCAGCCATAGTATCTCGACATTTTCTCTATGACATCACCTATCAAGCGGCCTCTTCCACTTGGTGTTTCACCAGAACCTTTATGCTTTTGAACAAGATTGCGTAGTGCAGTACCCATTCGTTTTAGGACATTGTTTATACAGTCCTCTTTTTGAACCTGTATGAAACCGTAAACTGTCGTGTCTTCAACAGCACGAAATGATCTGCTGTCCCCATCACACAGCATCACTGTGTACCGCAAGCCGTGACAGGTAATTGAGTGCTCAAAGAGAGTGACTACTGCCTCCACTATGTGCCCTGATTTTCACTGTGTATTTTTCTGGCAGATGTGCATTGACTCCCAAACCAAGTAATTTGGGTGCTCTTTTGGTGGTGTGCCCTTGAAGCCGGCACAAAAATTTGACAAGACAACATAGTCTAAAACATAGCCAGAAAACAGCTCTATGCCAACACCCACACCAATGTGTGACAGGTGGCCTCTGGTCATCCATGTGCCATCATAACAGATGGACACATTACTTGGGTTGTCAAAGCACAGATCTTGGTATAATGTTTTCACTGACATGACGCAATCGGAGAGGACCTTGTCTGCAGCTCTTGTTGCCATAGGATTCAGTTTATTTTTCAAACGGCTCTGATAGCTTTTGTGATGAAGTCCCCTGTGAAAAATTCCCACTACAGAGAAGATGTCGTTTAGGGCTGCCTGGCCATTCCCTGTGTTTTGCACAGCACGAGACGCACAGATATTCACTTCAAACGCAGCGCATTTAGCCTGACTGGGTACCCTCCCAGAGCTCCACTCACTGTAAACAAGTCCACAGTTGCGGTACTCTGAAATCACCTTCATCGCAAGTCCATATTTACGCCCACCTTTTTCAATAGAAATGGTCCCACTGCATGTCTGGCATTTACCCGTTCTTTCAAGAAGCTTGTTTATCGCGGATAAGTCGACGATTCGGTAGGTAGCCGCCGATGGGTCCGCTTGCCGAAGTTGCCGATAAGCTCCTGATCTTATCAGCACTCATCTTCTGCTGTTGTGCACGATCGGCGCTCGTCAAAAAGGTTGTGTCTTCCCTTATGCACTGCCTATCGCCGAGGTCGTCCAAGGCGGCGGGGGAAACAAGCGGAGATGTCGGCGTTTCATCCGACGAATCTTGTTCTGTCGCCGCACCGTCCTGCACTAGGTGCGTGTTGGATGTACCCGCGCCATTATCTCTTTTCGCCATAGAATTCTTGCGCTTTTTTTCAAACTCCTGAGCGGTGCGGAACTTGCGATACGGGTTCGGCATGATGAAAGAAAGGTTCAAGCCAGGTTCAAAACGAGGCCGAGAGCCTAGGCCTAACGCACTGGCCCGGTGGCTGCGGTGTGCTTCGTCAGGCTGGTTCTGCGGCGTGGCTGAATATGCAGACTTGAGAAATGCTTGCTCCAATTTCTCGTTAGCTCGCCCGGGTTCAGGAAGCAAATGAGAACAACGACATGTGAGCGAGATACACTCACCGCTTCACGTGCGCTCTATTGCCGCACGCAGCAGACAGCTCAGGAAAACGCCTCCGAGAGCGTAGGCCTACCGCACTGTCCCGGTGGCTTTGTCGAGCTCGTTTAGCGCCGTACCAGTATACCGTCGAATGTAGAGACTACACAGAGATGCTTGCTCTAATTTCTCGCTAGCTCACGCGAGTTCATGAAGCCGACGAGTACAAAGTGACATACTCTCGCCGCTTTGCATGCGCTCCGCTGCCGCACACAGCAGACAGCTCGGGAGGCTTGGCAAATTGGAAGGCGCGATTTAGTCACGTGTGCTCACCGCACTAATGGGCTCACGTGACCGGGCTTTTTTTTTTACGCGAATTCACGGCGTGCATACTGAGTGAACGAAAACAAGCATGGTGGGACATGAAAGAAAAAGGGCGGCTCTTTCGAATGTGACCAAGGCGGCTGCTGTAACAAGCGTAGAACGGCAACACCGCGCCGTTGAAAAAGCTCGTTCCTCACGCGTCCATCGCCGAAAATTCAGCTCACTAACGCCGCATAAACTACTCTCATGGCTTGCAGTAACTTATTTATATGTCAGTGATTATACTGGTACTCATAATTATGCAGCATACAAACGCATGAGTAACTGAACAAAATCTGCAGTGTCCCATGACACACGCTAGAAGCCCCTTCCAAATCTCATTATGCTTTTCTGCAGAAAACTGGTGCACTGCAGCGAAGGTGGCTTAAACAGCATTCTTTGCATTGTTAGAATCAAGGAAAAGAAATTTTCTAACCACTACCCCCCCCCCCGACTTCCCACTTTTTTTTTCTTTCACCGTGAGATTAGGTGCTGCTACGGCTCATTTGCAAGGCGCGTTCGACCAGGTAAAGTAACCACGGTGCACGCTCCTTTGTCCGGCAATGCTACCGGATATCAATCACCAGGACCTTAGCCGGGACGACGCAACTTCAAGACAAAAAAAAAAAAAGAATTGTGCCACTGCCAAGGAAATCGATGTGGTTACCGGAAAACACCGGCGTTTGCAACATATACTTCCAGCTTTGGTTCCTAACAAGGATTGCCACGGTTTCAGGCTAGGAAATCTCGCGAAGTGTTAGTGGCTACAGCAACGCATTTCTGTCTTGAAGTTGTGTCATCCCGCAATACGTATCAGCTGCCGTTGGCGAGTTGATGGGCGCGCAGGGTTGTTACCCTATCTGGTCGATCGCGTCTCGTGAGCGTAGGGCGGGTTTTTATAATTTTCTGGGCATAATAGTTGGGGTCCGCACCCTTCGACTGACGACGCAAACTGTAGGTGGCCGACATGGCCTGCATTTGTCGCCGAAATTAGTGCACCTGAGAAATTTTTAGGCTGGGTGAGCATTTTGGCGCAGCGTGGTGCAATTTCAGCTAATTTGAGGGGTTAGGCACAGCTCGACGCAACAATAGAGAATTGTATCAAATTGGTGCAATTGGCGCAGCTGTTGCCTCCCTGATTAATGTATCTGGCCCTCTGCAAAAGGCAGCAGAGGGTTGGATACATATCTTATTCCTTTGTATCTATAATACACCACAGTGGTCTACTGGTTAAGGTTCTCGGCTGCTGACCCTAAGGTTAAGGAACCAATTACTCGCCAGAGTTGCTGCATTTTGATCGAGGTGAAATGCTGCCGGCCCCAAGCAGCTGTAAGATACGTTTAAAACTGGAATAATGCTTCTCCAATACGATAATCCCCGTGGGTTAACAACCACTCATATTCCGTCACTACAGCTAGCTATTAAAGCTGTAGCTGTCACCCAGAGTAGTAAGAAGCTGCTTTCCACTAAGTCAGACAACAGTCACTGAGGTGCCCAATTTAGCTGACAACATAAATTATGGCAATTTCTTTAATATTGTGACACCATGCATGCGATATTACTGATAAATTAGATATCCGTTATGGTGTCCCAAATTTTAGTCTCCACTTTGCAGAGGTTTACAAAAGCCTTGCAGGACAGTTTTATCAGTAGGCAACTGGCATACACATGTACGGGCTGCACTTTCATCGTAAAGAGCCTGTGCAAAAAAAGTTGCTCTCCTTTAAGTGGCCATATTGTCTGTCGTACACCAGCATTTTGTGGAGTTCTACGATATCGGGCCCAGAAGAGTTAGCTGCCAGCCTTACAGTTCGTATAACATTACGATTCGCTGCTATCACATTCATTGCTTCACCCTTGCTGGTGCAACTGTGACCTTTTTAGTCAAGTACAGCCCCCCATTTTTTTTAAACTGAATGCAGGGGCGTCGACCGCTGAGTCGATTAGTGCGAAGCACAGCCGCCAAACAAACCAGAATACGCGCATGCGCTTGATGAGCAGTCAAGCGAACCTGTCTTTGCTAGGCTTTTCTAGGAACAGGACGCCACCCCCGTTTTTTTTTTTTTCAGCACCTTCTTTTTTCCTTTTCCGAAAGCTGCCATCAATATATATAAAAAATATTTGCCAGAAGGGCAAATGCAATGAATCAATGAATGCGAGAGCAATAAAAACTGTAAGGCTGGCAGCAAACTTTTTTAGATCTAATATCACATACCTCTACAAAACGCCCGTGTTAGAGAAAACAGCCGCGTCAGGGAGAGATGCTCTTCTCGCAGTCTCTTCATCTTGAGAATGCCGCGGATAGAAGTGTTCATGAGCCATTCAAGCTTATGCCTGCAGTGATCTCGCGCGCACAGCGTTCGCAACGACATCCTTAAAATCAAAGTTTGCGGCTGCTGCGAGAGCAATCAGAGTGTTTGCAAAACCGAAACAATAATCATTTTGATGATATCAAAAAGAGAATGTTTTAGCCGCTTTTCTGGGCACAGCAGTTGATGAATTTCGCACCTTAGTTGCGGCTAAATTGAAGTGCTGTGACGAAGCATGATGCTGATAACCCAGTTTTGTGTAGCAGGGGTGGTTTTGCACACAATAGCACAGCTGTTCCACCCGTGTCAAAATTAGGCAGATTTTAATACATATGCTTCAGTTAAAAAAAGTGCAATATTTGAGAGAAATTGATGTATTAATTTTGTGAATATTTCTTTTTGGTCAGTGAAAAAACATTACCTCAAAATGACCAAAAATGAATGGGGCATTGAAGGCCAAGCTACCTGGTGCCCGCCTTCTAAGATTTTCAAACCCACCATAGTTAACTTCTCACAACCATGATTCTGTGAAACGTGTACATCTTGAACTCTCCATGGCTTCCTTCTTTTCTTTTTATTCACGGAACACCTGTTCCCTGTTCACTCACACAATTCCTCACAGCACCCCACCACCCCACCCCCGTACCCAATATTGCCCCTCCCCCTTCTTTGTTAGGATGGAGGAGAGGTTACAAAGTGTAGACACACTAGCGCTAAAGAAATCAGTTATGCTCTATCCTTGAGGAAAACAAGTTCGCTTGTCGAACTTTAGCTCAACACCATGACAGATTTTTTTTATGTCAACCATTCAGTGGCGCAGCCCCATGCATTCATGATACCTGTGAAAACATTTCTTTGTTACGATCATGAGAGATTAATGCCACATCTGCCACCTGCTGACTTACTTTAGGAACTAGACATGGTCTGATCAAGAAGGATGTCTTGAAGGGCCAGTTAGTACACAATACTGAGGGGAAACAGAGCAAAAACGGGACGAAGAAAGAATGATCACACAACACAACCACTGACAAACAACTGAGCGCAAGTTTATTACAACAGAAAATATATAGCTGACAACAGACAGTTCAACTCGTGGCAGATTCTTCTTGCTTTTCACCTTTATATATGCACGTGATGGTTTTCATCTTGTTTTCGTTTTCAACTATATTTTCCGGTGTAATAAACTTACACGCAGTTGTTTGTCAGTGCTTGTGTTATGTGATAATTTCTTCCCTGTCCCCTTTCTGCACTGTTTTCCTTCAATGGTCTGATGATTCAGGCTTTCGGCGAAATTCTACATTTTTACGAGAATATATTTTATGGTGAAATATATAGCCTACTAACCCTGCTCAGGCATGGCGACATCGGTGGGAGTGGTCAGCATACTTTCCAGCTGGGAGGTAAAGGATGCTGAGAGACTCTTCTGGCGTGCAATCATCAGCTCAAGCTGGCGCATGCACTCAGAGTCCACTTTGCCACCAACTGGTGCTTTGTTGTTCTCTGCAACGTGTAAAACATTTTTTTTTAGCTACAAGACTCTCATCTATGTCACGATTATTATAATACACAGTACGAATAATGTCCCCAATAGCTTCCTTGGCTTCATTATCTCCTGGTTTTCATTACAGTCGAGTCAAACAGAATTCTGAGCACTTGGTAAAGCCCACTCCTGGTTATCTCCTGGTTTTCATTACAGTCGAGTCAAACAGAATTCTGAGCACTTGATAAAGCCCACTCAAAAGAGTGTCATGCATTACATATGACAAGATAACAAGAAAGTCATCAAGAATATTCTTGCAACATGCGTGCCAGACAACGTCTTGTTAAGCGTCCTATTAGCTTTTGCCAGAAATATATCACTTAGCAGAGGCGCGATACACAAGCCGATCGAAACCTGTTTCCTCTGCAAAAAAAAAAAAAAAAAAAACTGGTTCCTCTCAACAAACGTGGATGTCGGGTACAAGCACAAGAGGTCAATGAAAGCTCCCGTATTAACACCTGCTTTGTTTTGAAAATCAAATTCCCCCAATTACTTGATACTGTCCCAAATGCTTTCAAGCAATATTTTGTGAAGAAGGAGGTAATATAGATCTTTTATATATATCAAGACCACGTGAAGTTGTCGACGGCCGACACTCTCGAAATAGTCGATAACTTTGGTGAAGTTTTTAACCAAAAACTGGTAGTCTGTGATTAACATCTTTAACTTATCCAGTACGTACAAAGCAAGCATTTTCTTCCAAAGGTTTCTCTCTGAGACAATGCCAAGTGTTCTTATTTATATATTTCTTTCATTTCCCAATATATTTTGAGTTGAAAATTAGCGCTTGTCCTCGTCCTTCCTTCTCTCATGTTTTTCTTGTGAGCTACACCGTCTTGTATCGTGCAGTGTCAACTAACCCAATCCACCACCCTTCTCAGAAAGCAAACACACGAATTGAAATTCACCGCAGCTGAAAGTTTGAAGGAGCTCACGGTAGTCCGACAACGCAGCCAAAGCTGCTAGGAAACGTAGAAGTGGCACCATCTAGTGCTACCAATGTGAAAGGAGGACGCGGGGACCCAGTTGGTTTAGCCATTGGAGTATATTCTAGTTCCCTATAATGTCTTATCAACGCAGTCCACATCCGCTTAGGATGTGGACTGCATTCGATTAGATTGAGCTGTA
Organism: Rhipicephalus annulatus; assembly: GCA_013436015.1. Taxonomy (NCBI): domain Eukaryota; kingdom Metazoa; phylum Arthropoda; class Arachnida; order Ixodida; family Ixodidae; genus Rhipicephalus; species Rhipicephalus annulatus. Next base: position 75,949 of record WOVY01000745.1, read on the forward strand.
CTGCTGTAGTTACTAACTTTACTATTTAGGATGTGGATTGAATCTGATCCGACCTGGATTCCCGTATTTACTATTGATTTGCATTCCCAGCTGATTTTCCCATCTTCAAAATATACTTTTCAGCAAATAAGAATAACTACTACAGTTGAAACTGCTTATAATGAACCTCCATATAACAAAATCCTCGATATTAGAAAGCTTTACTAATCCCCAACATTACTTCATAGAACCACACGCGCTTGCGACCTATATACAGTCAAGCCCACAAATAACGACCCCACTTAAAACGAACTTCCGCTCAGAATGAACAATATCCGCGTGACCGTGAAAATATACATTGGTTCAATGGCACGAAACCGCAGTTACAACGAACGCCTCCGAGCGCCGCTGATCGGTTACAGCGGAGTCAGCGGTCGGCCGACTTTTCGGCAAACCACTTTCGACCATTGATCAGGCATCGGCGAGGTGCCCATACATTCTTAATGTTAAACACCAGACCCTGCCTGTGCAACCTTCTAGTTGCCACTCTCCCCGAACCATGGAGGAAGGAAAGCTGTTTCCTTCCTCCATGCACCGACCACTTTTTGTTACGCCTCCCTCTGTGCTTTGTCCCCCCCCCCTCCCCCGCTACTTTGAGCACACCGCATCGCCAGACGGGGCTTGTGTTTCCACACTGCCACTGATCTTTTCAAGATGGGTCGGTCATCTCCCCTGTTTTTGATTGCTGGCACTGTCGTTGGCGTCGCTGGCCTGGAGTGACCAGACCATTTGCCTACATCGTCGGCCACCGACTGTATCCGATAGTCTGCGTCTAGTGCACGTGTGTCTGCGTCTAGTGCCGCGTTGTGGAGCGCTTGCTCATAGCTGTTGATTATCTGGCAGACAACTTGCCGCTTCGGGCGTCCTGGTATTCGGCTGCGGAGATGGTGACAGGGACGGCTACATGCTCGCAAAACTGTTTTCGCGAGGCTGAGTTCGTCGACGTCGGGCCCGATGCCGAGCCTGAAGCTGCCGAACAGGACCGCTGCGGCGGCGATGTGTGGCAGCGCGTCGTCGACTCGGACCTAGAAGAGCGGGTGGGACATCTGTTGCGATGGTTTAATTATGGCCGATGATGATGCCGACACTGCGGAACCGTGCACCGGTTGGGGCATTGTGAATGAAGTACGTGGCGAGAGCGATTTGAAGGAATGCGATTGCGAGAACGACGAAACTTCGGAGCCTCGTGCAGCTTATGCCACGAACCTCGGTGAACGAGCACCCTGCCGTTTTAAATGAACTCGAGACCACCTTTATCACTTCTGCTCTTCGAAACACGTGCATCACGGACTTTTCGGGGCAAGAAAAGTTTGTGTTATCACTCGCAACTTTTTTTAAAAGCTGTGTTTCATTTACAACGAACTTCAGGATGCAGCGAACGGATGCCGCGTCATGCTCAGATTCGTTATAAGTGGGCTCGACTGTATAGCAAAGTAACAGCGTGAGACATCCTTGATAAAATGAATTTTTGCCACGGACAACCTAGCAATTTTACTCTGGATTTTGTCATTTTGGCACGAGCATGCATCTTCCACAGTCGCCTTGCGGCTGATGGAGCGTGAAGCAGCGGTGGCGCGTACGATGCGCTCGTGGCCCAAACGACTTCCAGGGGAGAGTGAGCGTGCACGGGTGTGCCTTCCTTTCTTGCTGCCATAAGCGCATTGAAATGTACCCTCCCTCTTCCTCCACACACACACACACACAAAAAAAAGAGAAGTACAGTAAAACCTTGTTATTTCGAAGTCACTGGGGCCGCGAGAAATTTTCGAATTAAGCAGGTTTTCGAACTAACAGAACATTCAAAAAGTGAGATGCAAGGAGATTAAAACTGTACAAAGTAATCAGTGCTCATTGTTTGCTCTGGCGGCTAGCTTGCGACTCCAAGGGTTCTGTTTTCCAGCAATACCTTGTCTTAACTTTGCTGCAAACACAAGAAAATGGTGGGCCTTGTGCTGCCACTGAAAAAAAAAAAAAAAAACTGCTGTCGTAATCAACTGAAATGTGCGCCTGCAGAAAACAAGACATCTTCACTGCAACACAGTATTGACACACAGGCGGCGTGTCGCCTGCACCTCGCTGCATCAGCACGTCATGATGCGACCATTTGCACATTCTTTCTGGTATAATTAGGAATTTAATAAAGACCAGTATGACGAAACTCGCGATGTGTTCTGGCTGGGAAAAATGATCCTTTAAACCTTCAAACTTTGTTTACGAAGTAGGTGTTGCTGGCATGAACTCCAACAGCAGTGCAAAGGCGCAAATTGCTGGAGCAACTGGCGATTGGAGGTTCGCGTACATCGCAAATTCCGCCAAACTGTCCTTTATTAATTTTTCCACGATCCCAGAAAGAATGAGTGAACTATGACCCGCTGACTATCCTAGAAACACGCAATATGCTGCCCGCGCGTCACCACTCTGTAGCAGTGAAACACGTTCAGCTTTCCGCAGGCACACGTTTTGGTTGACCACGAGACCGTTTCCTCCTCCTTTTTTTTTGCCGTGGAAGTAGCGAGGCTGAGGTGCTTCAGCTACCACTAATTAGTATTGCTACGCTGCGCTGCCTTGTGGCTATTAGGAGCCGTCGTTTCGGCGGATTTGCGGCGAAATCGGGATATGAAACTGGCACATTGCACCCAAAGTTTTTGAACTAACCGGACTGGTGCCGGCCGCCGCTTTGAATTGTCCACTCAAACACACATTGCAAAGTACAGGATGACGGAAATCCTTCGAATTAAGCGGGATTTCAAAATAACAGAGTTTGACTTAACGAGGTTTTACTGTAATTTTGAATTGGCGGTTAAACACTTTTAGTTAGCATGACATATGTGGGGCCACGATGCATTTGGAAAGCGCTTTACTGAATATTTTTCTGGGATGCACATGCCATTCACCCTTCGTTTTCAATGCAGTGTGCGCATGCATGGTTTTACTGTACACACATGGAAGGGCCCCCTACGACGATCAGCTTTACTTTTTTCTTTTTTTAAATACAGACAACTGTGTCGTCTCTCCCGAGGAGATGTCAAATTAAGCGCTGATTGAAACTCTCCAAGACCCCAGTGACGGCGATGAAACTTTGGAGATTGACTCGTCACACGCTTCCGTCTTGCCCTGCGCGGAGAGTTCGTAGAAACGTAGCGTTTGTGATTAGCCAATTAGCTCTGGCAACATGATGGAGCATTGAATGCAATGCAATTAGTGCAATAGCAACAAGTTGCAATGTTACACAAAGTAAGGCTGCCAGCCAACTCTCTTTCGATCCAATATCGCGGAACTCTTACAAAACGTTGGTGTGAGCAAAGACGGCCGCTCCAGGGAAAAGTGCTCTTCTCACACAGTCAGACTCTTCCCGTTGAAAGTGCACTGATGCTTGCCGAGATTGCACGTGCGCCAGCAATCGCGACAGTGCCCTAAAAATTAAGATTCACTGTTGCTACTTGAGAGCCGTGTTTTTTCATGCTTTTTGAAGACGAGAGGTTTGGGTTATGTTTGAGCATTCGACGGCAGTTCTAACACATGGGGGGATCTTATCGTATGCGCCCTCAAAGCGATAGAAATGAGCCAGCTAATTCAATCTCTGTTTCAGCAGCAGTCCCGCGCTTTTACCCGCTCGTAAATGTTACGATGCGCCGGGGCATGTTATCATGTTCGACTTGTTACGAAACACGTCCGCAACAACGGAAACCCACCAAGAGCGTCCATATAATTGCTATCAAAATAATAATGCAGTTCTTGACCTCTCTGCCTTCAGTTCTTCTTCTGTTTAATTTGTGCAGTTAATTTTTGTACCGAGCCTGCATATAACAAAAACCTAATATAATCAATTTTCCGGGAATTCGTCAAGTTTGCTATATCCAGGTTTAACTGTACTTGGGTATCCTGTGCACCTTGCCTTGACAATGTCTAACGACAACGTCGCAAGCACAAAGCCGTACTGCTAAATTTTCTTTCTTCTTTTTTTTTTTTTTACGATGAGCACATGCATGTTCATGTTTTAATTCCCTGGGCTTTGATGCTTGGAGGTCCACGGAATGCCTCAGATGCCTGAAATGAAAGCTGGGGGTAGCATTTAAAGCAGTGAAGTTTGCATATGTGGTGGCAAGAAGGAATCTGTCAGGTTGTAACAGCTTCCACAATTCTGTAGATGAATAAAAAATCATGTGATTCGAATCACGTGATGAATCATGGTTTTTCAACACTTTTTATGGTCATGAGACTCCCGCGTCACTCAAAGGGAGAGCTTCATATACTGCCCACAATTTTCGTGCCGCGGCGCTGCCATAGCTAGTAGGGAAATGAGGAACCTGGCTTGGCCAGCTGCTCTACTGGCCGCCATTAGTGAACTCTTGGCGCGGAGTGGTGGTGGTCATGCTGGTGGTGGTCACCTTTTTTGCTTTTCGGGATTGTATAATATTGACAGCGATGCCCAACATCTGCTGTGTGTCACGTTGTCACTCTGGATACAAGGGCACCGTTGAAAAAGTTTCTATTTTGTTTACCAGCCAATGCAGAGAAATGCCACAGGTGGAAACGTGCGATCCCACGACAGGACGCAGCGAACAGAAACATTGTTTCCCTGCACTGAGAACAACCGAAACTGGTGGAACACGCTGTACATAGAATTTTCGGAGGTTTGCCTTTTTATGTTTCCAAACCGAAACAGCGTTCGCGCGAAGGGAAGGGCCCACCTGTAAAAAGGCCGCGAGAGCTTTCTCCAGATTGTGATGCGACTGTCCTGAATACAGAGGCCTCCAGTGCAGCCAACAAAGAAATCGATGGTAAAAGTCAGGCACCGTGGATGAAATAGCCTGTTCCAGTGTTTTTGTGAACATTATTAAGAGCATACTGCTGGACCACCACTCTTCTTCGGCCAGTGTTGGCTGTGGAACACATTCTGTGAGCACTACGGCAGAAGTTGTGCACTTTTATGTCATCTGAATTTTTTCACACGTGAGCAAAACAAACTGTTTCGTGCTGACATTCGTCATTTATCCTGCCCGGCCAAAGGAGGGTGGCATCCACGGGCATAAATTTTTTCAATGATTTTTGCTGTGTCGTTTACTCAATGTTCCAAGTTTCATCCACATTTTAGCGAATGCATATTGCAATAAACTATATGTGCCTGTGCTCAAGGCAGTTTAGAATTCTCGACAATTCCCGGTAATTTCAGAAAAAAAAATAAATAAATAAACACGTCAACATGTTTGCCTACATTTGCTTGCAAAGCATAGCGTAGCTGCCAAAATCAAAATGCTACCCACTGCTATTACTCATAGCTCGTAGTTCATATATCTAGCAGCTCCCAAGAGTTTCATCTCATTTTTTATTCTTTATAATGAAGGGTGCAAATTACAAAATCAAAGAAAAAAAGGAAAGAACACAACTTGAGCATCCCTCTTTGCCTTGTGGTGTCTCATTCTGACCTTTAAGTTTTTTGGCTTTATCACTAACGATATCCCTTAAAGGGTACTTCAAGGCTAATAATGCCAAGTCACCCTGATATACAGATTTGTTTATTGGCACGTGAACTTCTATTGGCTGCTTCGTGGTGCTCTATTCAATAAAGTGACAATTATTTCTAAAATGAATGTTAGGTTCAGCCAGCACACAGTTGCTCTGCAATGTGTAACGCAACGCATGTTACCGTTTCAGTCATCCAGAACCAGTCAGTGTTCAGTTTAAGCCGAAAGTGATTATGCAGGAATCAAGAAATTTAGAAGTGCTACGAATGCGCATCACTTTACAAACAGACTCAGTTAAAACTTTGCCAGCAACCAAGGACTTCAGCAGTTCTACAATGCAGATCATGTGCCACCTTGACAATACTAAAAGCTGCTATGATTTATTAGCGAGAACACCAAGAAGGAAAATATCTGAAGAAGGGTATTTGATGAAAACGCTTTGGTGAATGCGCTACAGCTCTGCCAAGCGCGGCCGGTCAATGCCCTCCTGCTTACAGTGGTGCCTCTGGTGGCCACTTTTGTATCTATATGAAACTTTCACGTGAGTTTCATGACCAGAAAAGAACATTAAAAGACCTTGCTTTTATATACATACTCCTCAAAATCGCACATTTAATAACAGTAGCTCAAGAGACTGAAATGAGAAATTTACATTTAATAACAGTAGCTCAAGAAACTGAAATGAGAAATTTAGCTGAAGTTACCCAATGCTACTTTTGAAATCTCCAATAAGTACACAGCTAGGAACGTTTGCCGATGTATCGCCAATAATATTAGTATTAATCATAAGAGGCATGACATAGCCTGGCAAGGCTCTCCTAATGGCAGTTTAGCCCAACAAGAAGGTCTTCAAGCAGAGCTGAAATCGTGGCCAAGACAAATATGCACAAATTTTCCGACGTAAGTTAAATAGTGGTTCGAAAGTCAGATATGCTGCGTGATGTACAGAAGCAACAGACATCAAAATGGTGCATGTACCAACATGGACACTAAAGAATGCATTACTCAACATGAAAGACAAATTGCCAAGCACATATTTCCCTGGTCTTCTTTAGAGGCTGCCACAATTGTGGCAACCAGTACATCGGTGAGATCGGTGGTTCCAAGAAAAGAATTAAACAACACAAATAAAATCTCACTAAATGACGCATGACCTCGAATGCCCTTGATGAACATTCAGAATTTGCAGGCCACCAAGTAGACTAGTCAAGTGCGCGTGTTCTCGCCAAAGAAAAGAAGCTTGCATTCAGCCAATCAACTCAGTCTTGTGCTTCCTGGTGCCACGTTACACCCGTTTTAATCTCATATGATCACTTTACTTTCCGCCTCCCTTCGCACGTTAGCCTTCTCCGAGAATCCAGCCAGTTACCCTTAATGACACATGCGGAAGAATCTACACCTATTCATTCTTTTTGAATATTTCGAAATTTTCAATAAGGTAAATTTATATTAAAGCAAATTCGAATACTGTAATATTTGTTCAAATATTCAAAGTATTTGAACATTCGCACAAGCCCAGAAAAATGCATTCACAAAATATCAAGCGAGCGTTACCTACCCTTTCATTCACTTAAAATAAAGTTGCAGCTAGTTTCCTTGATAGGAGCACAATTTCACCGAGTTTTCCCGGAGTTTTTCCACACTATAAAAACTTCCTGAAAATTCCCGATTTGCTCAGTTTTTCCAGTAAGTACACACCTTGTCGGTGAAGTGCCTTGTAGCCTTGATCATTATAATCAAAGGCAAAGGAAAAGAAAACTGCAGTCACCTTTGGCGAATGCATTAGGTACCCTGTGGCTTTTTGATGTCAGGGTCAATGGCAAGTAGCAAGCCCAAGTTCAGGTAAAAGCAGAGAGTTCTGTCTGCGATGGCACTGCCACGTCACTTAGTAACCACAATTACCAGTGGTCATTAATACAGTAATTGAAAGCATACAATGCACACGTACCATATTGTGTGCCAAACAAATGCAAGTGTTTCAATCTGGCTGAATCATATAAGAAATATCACATGGCAGTGCTGCCAAGTAGGAGTGAGATGAAGTATAGAAACATATTGAAAATACATCCAATAGCAAAGTATTTTATTGACTAACCCTGCTCAGGCTTAGAGACATTGCTGGGAGTGGGCAGCATAACTTTCGGCGGGGAGGTAAGGGAGGCTGACGGGCTATGCTGCCATGCAACCACATGCTCGAGTTGGCCCATGTGCTCAGTGTTCCCTCTTCCAGCAACAGGTGCTTGGCTCTCCCCTGCAAAAAGTACAACATTCCTGTTTAGCTGCTACGTCACTACAATAAAATCTCATTCATTTGCCTGTCACTAACTGAAATTTTTCTATTATTCGGACTGAGTGGTTTGGCTAAGTTCCACAGAACTCCATGGATTAAAGAGCTCGATCACTAGAAAGTAATGGGTAATTGAAAAAAAATTGCCTAAAGAGTGGTGGTGCAGGATATCTGCGAATAATCCGGAAGCAGAGATGGGCTTCATGGCAATGCAAGGTATGCAGTGCAGTCCGCATTCCCATCGGCATCATGTGGTGCAAAGCCAATAAAAGCCAACGCAGGCCATAGACAGATCCCCTCTGTAGCGTGCGTATTCACTTTTTCCGTGCTTTGTTTGATTTGGTCAACAGCGTGTGACAACAGCAATTTGACAGAGTCTTTCTCTGAGTCAGGTGTAACCAGTTTGCGCCGTTGCTCAGCCTTGTCTGGTGAGGCACCATGAGTGGGTCCCGGCAGCAATCTTTCACTGCGAAAGAAAAACTCAAGACTATAGCTGCTACAGAAGAAATCCGTAACAGAGCTGCTGCGAGGAGGCACGATGTCGATAAGTCCTTCATTCGCGACTAGCGAAAAAAAAAGGCCTCTCTCGAAAGTGGACGCAAGGAGAAGCGAGAATTTCGTGGCCCGAAGACTGGTGCGTACCGCATTCATGAGAAACAGCTTGCCAAACTTACTGAGGAGCGGAGGAATCGCGGCCACACTGTGACGACGGAGATGAAGCAAATGGAAGTGCTGAGGTTGGCCTATGAAATGAACATCTCACGCGAGTTTTGGGCGAGCCGTATGGCACCAGGGATTCATGCCAGGCACGGATTTTTGAAGCGGCGGCGAACGACCATGTGCTAGCGGCTTCTGAATGCCTACGAGGGTTAGCTGTTGAGCTATCAACGTTATGTCATCGGGCTGCGAAAGGAGCAGAACTACTTGCTCTCCCAGGCGGGAAATGCTGATCGAACGCCCGTGTGCTTCGAGATGCCCATGGACAAGGGCCGCTCTGCATAAAAAGGGCCCGAAATCTGTAAGCGTACTGACAGGTGGAAACATCAAACTACGCTGCAAAGTAATGTGCGCTTTGGCGCATGATACCAAACTGCGTCCGTACATAGTCTTAAAGCGCAGCACTCAACTGCCACCAGGGATTGCATCATGTTGGCTCAAACTGCAAGTGACCGATGTGGCCTGCATTTTACACCAAAATTAGTGCACCTGGGAAAATCTCGAGGCTGTCTGGGTATGTTTCGGGAGAGCGTGGCACAATTTCAGCAATTTTCATGGTTTTGGCTCAGCTGTTGCACTCCTTGCGCCAAAAATAATGTGGCATGTGCACAGGCGTTGATTCAATTTTTAAGAAATATTGTGCAGGTTAGTTTCCTCATGACAAATATGGCCCCCCCCCTTTTTTTTTCAATATGTGATCTATATATATATATATTATGAGACCACGCCCCGTACGGCAGCAACCAGGTTATCTTTTTCAATCCAGACGCACGAGCCAGAGAGACAGCCCGTGTGACATACGATGATGATCACTACAATGGTTTGGTCATACAGATGAAGATGAAGTACCTATTCAGCGCTCACAATATATATATATATATATATATATATATATATATATATATATATATATATATATATATATATATATATATATATATATATATATATATATATAGGTCACAGTGAGAAACAAACAATATTTATTCTGAGCTATTGGCCAGGAACCGGCCTTTATCTTTGATAATGGCTGGTCCCTGGCAACTAGACCAGCCTTTGTTTTTGATAAAGGCCGGTCCCTGGCCACTAGTGCGCATTCGAGCACGCCCTGCGTCCTTCAGTCACGAAGAGAATCAGACGCAGTGCTGTCTGGGTAACGTCCTCAACGCGAAATGCAGCATGATGCTTGGGCCGCGCTGATGGATGCTGGTCGCCCCTGGCATCAGACTATAGAGTGCTCGCGGTTTACAAGCTTGGCGTTTACAGCTAAGCGTGCACACGCGTCAACGTTACGTCGGAGTATATTGGGCCCTTTACGATGCGCTCGCAGCCATTTAGCTAGCTCCACATATACCAAATTTAGTGCTACGTGACGTCAATGGGTGCCGAAGCTATATGACTGGTGCAAACATAATAATCATGAGTTCATGACAAGTGTATCATGTAAGAACATGACACAATACAAAGCTCATGATGCGCTTGGGGGAGTTTCGCTAGCTCCACATACAGAAAATTTGATATCAGGTTAGGTGAATAGATGACGAAGGTAAATGACACGCCCAAACATGATAATCATAACATGGAAGTTATGTACGGCATAATATACCTTTGCCTCATAACGTTGTACTGATTTTAAAGTGCCATATCACCATTTCTCAGTCTCAGTCGTGCTTCGCATATCATCGATTCCCACCGTACGTGGAATCTGCCAATTTTTTTTTTTTTAGTAACCATGGAATTGATTCACTGGAAACGCGCATTGCCTCACAAATTCAACGCCACAAAAATTTTAAGAATCTGTCCAGAATGAGCGAGTTACGAAGATTTGTCACACATTGCAATGACATTCTCTTTTCTCTCGTCTTGACGAAAGCACTGGAAGCTAAGCTGGGAGGAATGGGAGAGGCAAACTAAAAACGTAACGCGCGTGCCGTAACCTTGAGCACCTTTTTCTTTTTTTTTTTCTTCAAGTACGTGGCTTTTTTAGTGCGATTGCACGCGCCATGTTCAAATCAGCCAATAGCTGATAGATGGGCTTACTATGAGTGATGTTTGGGCTTACTGCGTGATTTGTCGAGAGAAAAGAATTTGTAGCTGGCTTTGATAATTTATTGTGATTTCCAGGCCGCATGCTGCGCTATATTATTTGGCTCGCATGTTGCGGGGAGCCTCTGCTATTGATCGGCAGCATTTTCTGACCATGCTCAAAAAGTGTTGCAGGGCCCCTTTAATCAAATGAGAAATCGATTTGAGGGTGATAGGTTCATTTAAAGGGGCCCAACCAAACTTTTTCAAGTAGCCATGAAATAGATTCACTAAAGAAGCTGATTGCCTCACAAAATTAACTGCCACAAACATATTTTAGAATCCGTCAAGTACAAGCAGAGTTGCAAAGATTTGTTGCACACTGCTCTCTCTTCTCCTCCCGATGAAAGTGCTGAGGAAAAAAATCTCGTGTGCCTCATGAACTTCGGCACTTTTTCTCTCGTTCTTTGATTAAGCGGCTTTTCAGTGCAAATGCACAAGTACGCGTAAACAAGTGGCAATCTCAGGAACGACTGAGCATGCCATGCCCACAGCTGATATAATGACTGTGACGAGGGTTTTTTGAGGTTGTGGCGTCATTTGCCGAGAGAAGAGAGCAATTTTAGCTGACTGGGATTTATTGTTGATTTCAGGCCACGTGCTGCGCTATAACATTTGACTCATGTTTCCTCGGTAGCCTAGACTACCGAATGGCAGCCTTTGCTATAACATTTGACTCACGTTTTCTCGGTAGCCTTGGCTACCGAATGGCAGTGTTTTCTGACCATGCCTAAATAGCGTTGCAGGGAGCCCTTTAAATTTGAAGGAGGCCTTCTGGCAAAGCGGATTTTTCCTGTAGAGGTGTTTTCGTGGCTTAGCACTTGTATTATGGTATGCTAAACATCAATCCCAGACTACTTGCGGCCTCCAGGCAGAGTATCACCTCGATCCTTCCACCCTTATGTTGTGTGTTGTGCGACCTTACGTATCCTGAGTTGATGTCTGCAAGCATTCTTTCTTGGTGAGACAATTGAAGACTGGAATACACTAAGCCCGCAAATATTTAATGATGTGATTTCGCTCGAAAGTTTTGACGAAATACTGCCGTTACTGGGTGTATAATGCTGATATTCTTATTATAACTGCAGTGCTGTTGTTTTGTCTAAATGTTTTTCGTCCCTTGTATACCCAAGTTTTTAGTTTGCACTGAGCTGTTTGTGCTATGCTGTTTGCATATTCTTATGCTGTTTTTGTTTACTTTTTCTGTATTGTAAACTGTCCCACCTTGTAACAGCCTGATACAGCTAACAGTAGTGAAAATAAATGAATAAATAAATAAATAATACACTGCAGTGAAACCACCTTTACAGGCAGTTACATGCGGACTAATATACATACATCTATGTTCTTTGCGAATACTTCGAAATTTTCAATATTTTTAATTCGAATCAAATTCAAATACCCTACTACTAGTTCGAATATTCAAACCATTCGAATATTTGTGCAAACTTAGTAATACTATAAGAAGTAACGTTGGCACCGAACTCTTTTTGATCGAATAATGTGCGACTCTACAGAGTGCTGGTGAGAGAGAGAGAATACGACCACTTCAGAGAGAAATGCTCTTTTCACCCAGTCGCCTCACTTTGAGATGGCAACATGTGGGAGGGCACACGAATCGTGCACTCATGCTTGTCAAATAGCGTGCGCGTCACTCATTGCTATCGCACCCTTAAAACTAAGGTTCACTGTTGCTGCTTGAGCGACTCTTGGCCCTTCTCCGCATATTTTCATGCTCGTTTGAGACGAATTGGTTGTTTCCTTTCTGCTCAGGCATTCGACAGGAGGTCTAGCATGCTTAAATATGGTCAGTTGTTGGGCTAGTTTGTTTGACATGCATCATAAAAGAGTGCAAATTTTGTTTAAAAAAAAAAAAACACGTCTTTTCAGTCATGTGTTCTTTCTTCCAAGCCAAATCTGCGCTCCCTGAAGCAAAATGTCAAACACAAGGGAGAATGTTATTGCATGCACCCTCCAGATGATAGAGATGGGCCAGTTCATTTGATCTCTTCTTGAGCAGTACTCATATATAACTACGGGCTCGCACCCTTCTGCAGGTAAAAGTCATGATACACAGGGGTTTGTTATCAATTTGGACCTCACAATATGGTGTCAACAACAAAACCCATTCGTGAGTCCGTATAAACGTTAACACAATAATAATGCAGTTTTCCACCACTAGATAGGTGTTCTAAGTGAATTTCCTTTCTCGTTTAATTTGTGCGTTCATTTTTTCGATTTTAGTGCTAAAAGTGCACATCACGAAGATCTGTCCGTGACGAATTTTTCGGGACATTGATATATTTTTTATATAGAAGTTTAAGTCTATTTGATTTGCAATCAAACTGATATTTGAATTTGTACTGCACCGAATGTTTTGCTATTCATGCAGCTTTAGAATTAATGTTTCAACAGAAGTAGTAAGCTAAGAATAAATATAGGTTGTGACCACAGCAATAGTCTAACGCACGATGAGCTTCATGTAAGGTACAATGAGTGATACGTATACAGTATAACCACAATACAACAGGCATCCATGGGGAAGAGGATTTTGGTCTGTTGGAAAAGGAGTATGCAATATCCAAATACTGCTACAACAGACTCTTAAGTAAACACTTAATGGGTCTGTTATAACCAGAGAGAATTACTAGTCATAAATAGATTAACCCTCAACAGTGGCATGAAAATTATTTTTTGAAAATCGCCCTTAGTTTTTGTGGCTTCCTTTTTTAAAAAAATCTGATCCCAAAATATTGTCCCTGAAAACTAGGCTTGTGCGTAGTTTTCTGCAGGCTGTAAAAAATTCTTGCAGTTGCCAAGGTCGCAAAAATTACTACAGAAGTGTGTCTTTCTCTCACTTATTCACACACAAACACACACCCACACACACACACGGCATTTTCGAAAAACAGCGTTTTTCAGAAAATTGTATAGCTCCAATGTGGCACAACTGTCAAAAACTACGCTATTTAGGAACGATTTTGCACTGGTTCTGTGTTTGTGGGATGCAATGTAGACAAGACCGCTGAAATTGAAACAAATTGAAATTTCAGTTATCAGATTACAATAGCGCGCCAAACTCGTCGCGAACATTACACATGTCCGTCTCGGGCTCACTGTAATAGCGTTTCATTGCACCCGCTGCTTTTCAGCACTCGAACCTTGGGACGAAAACCCCCGCAGGACAACTCTTTATACTTGCAATCACGTATAATGTACATTGCAACATCGACCACTGCAGCCACGCACATCACAATCGAGATTTCTGCTTAAAGTCGCGGCTAGGCCTAACTTCGCTCTGAACTTTGCGGGCAAAACCATCGCGTTAGCAGACATGCAAAAATGATGAAGCCGTAATGTGCTTTGTTGAAAGCAGCGAATTACATTGCCCGCCAGATTCTCAAAACTGCAGATGGGTATTGCGCATTGGCGGTGGACCCTTCGGCCAAGCTCAGTATGCAGCGGCCGCTCGGAGCAGTGCCAAGCAATTTCAAGCGTCAGTGCTTCAGAAGACAAGACCAAGTATGCCGCACGCCAATATTCTTTTGTGGCCTTAGTTAGGCATAACTAACACTAACTGACCGCACATTGGCGGCCTTCGTTGTTGAATAGATACGTCGATATCCGCGGAGCACCGTTACTATCCTGAAAGTATGCTGAAGTACGAGTCGGAAGTTACCGACTTTGGAACGTCCAATGTAAAAAAGTCCGATATAACATCTAATGTAGAAACGTCCACTGTAAAGGAGTCCTGACAACCTTGCTGGCCTCAAATTTTGGCCAATTATATCCGAATGTCCCTAGTACCAGTACCAGAATCCGTACTAAATGAAGCTCAATCAAAGGAACAAATAGGGTATAACGACGCCAATTGGTATGTTGCATTCGAAAGTCTGTTGTAAGCAGATCCACCATAACGAGGTTATACTGTATGTGGTGCGAAAGTGGAGCCTTTGAATGCCTCATGTGAGGGCCTTTTTGTGTTGTGCATGTAATTAACTCTTTCGCTTGGTCAAGGGTGAAATAGTGTGTATGGGTTCGGGAGCAGTCTTGGGAGCAGGCAAAAGAGCCTTTAGTAGCAGGCTTGGAGCAGCAAGAAAGACATTTTTGAGCAAGTTTGGAGCAGTCAAAGAGAACGGTCTAAGCAGATGTAGCCCCATTTCACACACACCCATTGTGAAGCAACATTTATACAACGCCGCATTTTTTCAAACACCAAGCTAAACTGTGCAATAGCTTTATTGTTGCAATAGCAGTTATGTGGACACTATGCACAAAATTTTTTCATTGCCATCATGTTGCGTATAAAGTTCAAGTTGATAAACCCCTCCAGATTATGCGTTTCGCATAAGGGTAAAAAGCGCGGGCGGGGATCAAACAAGCTGGCCCGTCTCCGCCACTCAAAGAGCACATGCGATAACATCACAACGCTCAGGAGGCCTCCCGTGGAAGTAGAGAAGAAACACAACACCCATCCTGAACGAGCGTGAAAAGAAATGAGGGGGCAGGGGGGGGGGGTGTCTTGAAAAGCATGAGCCCACAATTCGTGTACCCTCCCATGTGCTGCCATCTCAACGTGAGGAAACTGCATGAAAAGAGCATTTCTCTCTGCAGTGGCTGTATTCTCTTTCACCAGTGTTGTATAGAATTGCCCAATACCAGATCAAAAAAAGTTAGGTGCCAGCTTTACTTCTTATAGCATTATAATTTCGTGCTAGTATCGCATTCGTTGCTGACCCCTTGTTGTGGGGAAACTGCGACTTTTTTAGCTATGTACATCTACCCAATTTTAAAACCTAGACACGCAAACATGATCCACTTACTCCATAAGTGCCGCTTATACAGCAGAGCGACGAAATGAACGAGAATAAAGGCCTGTGCTTCATGAGCAGTTCTGTGCATCTGTTTTTACTTGGCTTTTCTGGGAGCCTGACACTACCCCCCCTTCTCTTGAACACCATTGTAATATTTTTTTTTCTTTTCTGAATGCTGCCATCAAGTTATAAAAACAATTAGTTTCACCGCAAGAACATAGCAATAAATGTTATATTAACATATTGTTATGTTATACAAAGTAATTCTGGGAGTGAACTTTTTGTATCCGATATTGAAAACTGTACAAATCACTGTAGAGATACTCTTTTAGCACTGTCTCTTCACACTGAAAGTGCAGCCCATAGAAGGGTTTACGAGCTATTCATGCTGATGCTTGCTGAGATAGCTCACGCCAGTGATCACAACCTCACAGCCAAAGTTCACGCCTGCTGCTAGGGCTATCACAGTGCTGACAAAAATGAAACTATAACTATTTTGACGAAACTGAAAACACATTGCTTCAGCCAAGTTATCTGGCACAGTGCACTTTGCAGCACAATTCGGGTGTTGCAACACAGTATGGCGCTGATAAGCAAGTTTTGCCTAACAGGGGTACTTCTGCAGAGAACGGTGCAGGTAAGCAGGTGTGCCTATCATTGTTTTTCTTTTCACTTCTACAGTTCAGCATCCCTTCATCTTTGGCCTCATGATTGTACAGATGCACAAGCACGAGCAGCGATGCAAACTTCTTTGCAGTGCCAACCCCCCGATCCGCAAAAATGAGCACCTTCCATATCGCTCACTAGCATGCCGGCAACAGCAGATGCCGCACCAACTGTGCCTAGTTTGGTGTAAATGAACAGCATCCACTTTTATGCACTAGAAACGCTGCTATCCTGTAAACACAAGAGGAGGCAATTGGCTATGCGCACATACTTTTTAGCAATGTTTCAGCATGCCTTCACAGTGAGATTTCTTCATCGTGGCACATTTTGCATTCAGGTCACCAGATGAAACCTCCAATGCAAGGCACCTGGGACTTTCGCCTTAACTATAGACACGTTGCATAAATACCAGTAACACAGTAAAAAGCCCCACCCAAAAGTACTCAAGCAACCATGGGCCGAGCATCTTTTGTACATAAAAACAAATAAGAAAGAATAATCAAGGCAGCACTTATGCGAGTTTCAAAGTATGATCGTGAAATTGACATTTCATTTCGATGTGAATAGTCTGTGTGATTCAGGAGGTAAGATTGTCCGGCCAATCCCACATGACTGCTCATGCAGAATAATGGCTGTAGGCTGCTTTCAGTATACAGTTAAACCTGCTTATAACAAACCTCTATATAACGAATTCCTCGATATAACGAAGTTTTTCTATTCCCCGTCGTTGCTCCATAGAAGCACATGTATTTGCGACCTCTATGTAACAAACTGACAGTGGGAGACAACATTGATATAAAGGATTTTCCCCACGAACAATCTAGAAATTTTACTCCGCATTTCGGCACAAGCATGCATGTCCCGCAACTTCCCCGCTGCTGACGAAGCGCAAAGCGGTGGCGGTGCGCACGGCGGACCAGGCGAGAGCGATCGCTCCTTATTGGGCGCGGGTAGGTGAGCGCGAGGCGGGTCTGCACTCCACGAGCCGGCGTGCGCAAGTGTGTGCTCCCCCCCAAACCAAAATAAAAAAAGAAAACTACTTTTGCGGGTCGGCAGTGCCATGCTTTCAATCAGCGTCACATATGCGGGGCCATGCTGCACATGGAGGGCACTTTACCGAATAGTTTTCCGCCATGTCTGTGTCGTTCCTCGTTTTCGAAGCTGTGCGCGCGTGCATAGTTTCACTGCACGTGCATGGTGCGGCCCCTGATGACATTCAGCTTTGCTTCTTTTTATTATTGCAATAGCAATGATGTGGACAGTCTCGGCTGGTTTTTTGCTGGCGCCACTGCCATTCAGATATACCGTCCATAGCAAAAATTCTGATAGAGGTCTGTATCAGTCTGATACAGTTTCCTATAAGTTGTACCAGTCTTGTACCAGACTGATACAAAGTCTTACCAGTTCTTATAGACATTCATATCAGTCTGATACAATTTCTTACCAGTGCTACCAGTCTCATATCAGACTGATACACAGTCTTACCAGTGCTACCAGCTTTTGAATAAGTTTGATTGGTCATTTCTATGGCATATATTAGTCTTTAGGTTTTTAGTCTTTTGTTCATTTATCGGATCTTCAAGATGCATTACTGTCATTTTAACGGTACTTCTTTTTTGAACACACTGCCCACATATATGTCATTGGTTATTTCTGCATGTATATTAGTGTATCAGTGTTTTCTATTGAACACTTCACGACTATTGTGTGAAATATTATGATGACTCAAAGAGTGCAACTGGCAGCTTTTGGATGCATAGAATAAAATGTACAATGTTTCATGGTGGTGCATAATTGACAAACTGAGCTTTAAATATGCAAAGCAGCTTTCAGCATAGATGAACGCTTTATTCTGTGTACAAATGGGATTGCAGGTGCCACATAGCAACACAGTTAATGCTGACAATGATAGATGACGCCTAGAAATTTCAAGATACTAGTATCCAAAGCTTATCAGATGACAGTATAAACATAACTTGAAACAATACAAACAAAACTTCTCATCACAGAGCAATATTAACATAATTTCCAAAGTTTAATTTATATGGCCAGTAAACATTCCAAGGGAGATAACTTAATAATCAGTCCACTACTGTGGAATGAGCTTGCTGATACAATAATTTTTCCAAGCGGCGTTGATTCGAAAGCCTCGGGTGGTGCTGCAGTTTCTCCCTTTCACAACACAAGCCAACCCCAGCTGTTTCTCCCACATAATGCTTTGCCTTTAATGACGAGCCACTACATTAGTGTCATAATCCATACTGGATGAGATAATTTAAATAAACAATGAAATGCTTCTTTGAGTAATCATTAATTGACCTCATCATCAAAACTTAATGCCTCGCATATCCACTGCCAGAAATATTTCAAAGCAAGTTGAGGGTTTTATTGCGCACTTCAACCGCTTTCTTTTTTTCCTTGTCGGTCCCAACAAGCTGCGCCGAAAACTACAGGGAGGAATGGCAGTAAAGAAGTGCGATATGTAAGCACACATTATGAGCTAGAGCATGCTTGAAGAAACACCGTAGCTTTTTCGTGTTGCCATTCCCATGTGCGAGTGTGACTATGCAATGTTAGATTTTGGACAGCAGTGCCAGCATGTGGCAGCACACTGTGGCAAGAAGCACATTTGATTAAAACGCTGCTCTTGATTTATTTTGGCTATAAGCCAATAACATGCTTTCAGTTGTTTTACACCACATACAGGCATCCGAAAATTCGAAGTGAGCACAGTCATCTATATGAAAAAAGTCACTTGCAGCTGCAAGATTTCGCTGATATGTTGATAGCAGCATATGTTATTCACAGGTGTGTCTTTACACAAAGCCCAAGCGGTGGCACAGACCTGCTATATTACTTGCCTGTAATCCTCACAAGATTGATAAATCAAAAACCATGAACTAATTAAGGCTAAAGCATTTGACTGCAAAACACACACGCGCACGCACACACAAGAAACTGCCTATCATGAGAAAAGTTCAGTTGTGAAGAGAACAACAATAGAAAGGGTCGAGCCAACATTTAGTTGTCCTACCTTGCTAAACTCATATTAGACTGGCTATATATGTCACAAGTTTTAAACAAATTTGGTACATCAGCAACGTAGCAAACACATATCCAACTTTCATGTGCAAACACACTGGCCACATCCTTCAAGCACAACTTTTTTTCGCTGTTTCTGAGCAAATACCAATGTGAGATGTGTTCTTGAATAATTTTGATGTAAGCCTCACACACATGAGCACACACACAGAGCCTGGCAGTTTATTTACATACACCGGTGTAAAACACATGCCATTGTTGCATTTAAAAAGTGTCGCTCATGCCAACATTGTCGCGAGCCGCATCTGCAGTCCGGTCGGAATGGCTGAGCGAGTTTTCCTCGGAGCCGTAAGTGTCGTCGGGATCAGGATTTTCATTGCTGTCACCATGCGCATCACTCAGACTTCACGTATCGAACGCCGCTACTCCAGAACATTCATTACCAGCTAAAGACTGGGGAATGCTCTTGCTGAGTATAGCTGGTTAGCCGACTGCGCCTCCTCCGCTCCTTGTCCGAGGTACTACATATTGCAATCCAGGCTCCAAATTGTGTTTTTTTTTATCGAGGCTGGGGTTGAGTTGAATCCATCTCTCGTCGAACGTGACACAAATTTCAAGTAGCGCGCTTGATGATGTCCACGCAAAATGAGGCTGCAAGTGAACGGGTAAAGATCGCTTACATCGACCAAGGCTTCACTCACAACCTGTTTTCTGTGCCTTGAATGTTAAGCATGCGGCGCGGATTTTGCCGAAAACTATAACATGTGCCGCGAGATCACGGCACGAGGTAGTGACCCTACAGAACACCTCGCGTGCTTATGGTGTATTGTACTGTGGTCGCCACAGAGGAAGGTGTTCGTCGCCATGGTGGTCCCTGACTGCCATTAAGCCCAAACCACATAAGCGCGAAAATGCACGCGACAGCGACGAGCGACGCGACGTAGATTGTCGTCGCGCGATCAGTCGCTACGGCGCAGGCAAACCTCATTCACGCGACGGCTTCGGCGAGCGAATTCCACTGTTGCTGGCATGAGGCCGTCAACTCGCACCAAGAAAACCGCGTAGCGAGCAGTTTCCAATTTAAAAATAAGATATATTGTTGTGTAATGGAACGGAAAGTGTTTATTATTGCCTTGCAGTATAAACAAGAAGTAAATGTTTTGCAATTAAATATTTTTGTTTTCAAGAACTAATTTGCGTTGTGTTGAGGAAGAAGTCGTGGACTCGTCGTTGCATAAACTACTTGGGAGATCCAGAAATGGCACTGCCATCGTCATCAATAGCAAGTTCATGGCGGCCTTAGTGCGTGTGTAGTGCATGTGAACATTGTTGCGTCTCTTAATTGCTCAGTATCGCGCCTGTACACACGCAATTCTCCAAGATGTTTGGTTTCGCGATGATAATTAAAAATTAATAGTCCCGGTAAGTGCATGTAAGTACATCAATCCGAAGTATACGGGTAATTTTGATCCTCACAAGTGGTACCGGGTGTTCTAGAAGGATAACACACACTGCGGCCACTATCACCCTCAAGTGATTAAGCTTTACGGTAAGTCCGCGCCTCTTGTATTCGCAATACGAAAACAAAGAGGAAGAAGCAGTCGTTCTGAAGTTATTTACTGGTCATATTTTCTTAGGCACCGAGGATGACGCAAGGAATGCAACAGAAAAACGACCATCCATTCCGCAGACCCGATTGCGACTCCTCCGATAGCTGCAGTTCAAATGAAGTGGACAATGAGTCGGTTAAAAAAGTAAGTTGCAATTGATCACACTGATATGCTACTTGCAGCGTAATTATTACTACAGCCAAGTTTGGCTATCGTTGACATTGCGGCTGATGTGCTACTGCGGCGCAATTACAATCGACAGCCAATTTTGCTCTGCACGTGGTGCCGTGTCACACATCAAGCACCAATGCTCTGATATACTCCCCGCCCCCTTAGCGAATATATCAGAGCATCGCTGCTCCACTACTGCGCGGGCGCCGGAACGTCGTATTGAAGGTGTTAGTAAGGTTGCAGTATGCTGAAAAGCTATTTTATTTTATCGTGGTATGAGCGCAGCTTAGTCACATTTTTTTGTACAATTGACTGGTTTAAAATTATTTTTGCTTGTGCGGATATACGCCCTGTTTGTGCTTGCGAACTAGCAGTGAAATTTGTGCGTTGCGTTGTCTGCAGTTGTAAGAAACACGACGTCAAGCTGCTGTTAAGGAGAAGACAAAGCATGTCAGCAACCGTTTTAAGAAGGAGCAGGGAGGCCTGCTGTTTGCTAACGCTGAAAAAAAGAACAAAGAAAGAGCTTCTGAAAGAAGTGAATATATATGCTCAGGGCTCAAAATACAAAAGCATTAGAAAGAATAAGCCTACTGGAAAATGCCCTTCGCAGCGAAAATTTCCAAACAGGTTTATCATTTCTTCATAAGCTGTTGTAACGCACTGCTGCTAGGGTTGTATGCAGCAGCAAGTTGCCCTATTCTTATAGCGTGCAATTTTGCTGAAAAGCAGAATGCAATGTAAACTCATGGGTGGCATAGATGCATGCATGTTTTTCTAATCACTTGAAAATGTGCTTTTACAACTTTCACAGTGTGGTGGATATTAAAAAGAACACCACTTGGTCAAAATTTCTTGAGCCCTCCACTACGGCATCCCCTATAATCACACCATGGTTTTGAGACGTGACATGCAACGTATCATTACACTTTAATTGCATATCTCAACTGCGTGCTATGTTTATCATATATATTATTTGACCATGCACACCTAGGATTGTACCGTGACAATTAAGGGTGCAATATACTTTATTTCTTAACACTATACTTTTTCATTGCAGCAAAGAACCTTGTCCTTTGCTGATGTTGCAGCCGCAAGCCTCAAAAACAGAAACGAGTTGCACCTTTGCCACCACTATGTGCTGCCACGCTGGAACCGCCACAGCGACCACGGGCAGCCCTGAAGTAGCCCAGTCAAGTGTGAGGGAGGCTGCACTGCTTATCAATTATGTGCCCACTGACAGAGAGGTACTGTAAAACTCTAGTATGCTTTGTCTTGAAGATATATTGCTTTGCTTTAATGAGAAAATGTGCATTGACAAACTAATGTGTGCACATCATCTTTGACTTGTTTTATAGGTGCATCGGAGCAAAGGAATTGCCGTTCTCAAGAGGTTGTACAATCACCCCATGGGCTTGAAAAGACAGACCCGTTTTGTTCGTGAGGCTGAGGCGGTCGTTACCATTTTTTATACAGCAGGCCAAGTTCGTAGAAGTGTTACTGGCGCAGCCTCCAATCGGTCTAAAGGGGAGGCGAAATCTCCCAAGGAGAAACAAACATATGCTGTGTTTTCAGGTAGGTGAAATTTTGCAGTCTGGCCAAAATTCATGGAAGTTAGTGGCTCCATTTTTGCACGTAATCAGCCGAGGTTTCACTGCCAACTTGTGTTATAATTACTTACTAAAGCTTCAAGTGTAGCTTTTGCCTACTGGAGCTGGGTACTTTTATGCAAGAATCCACAAACTAACTTTAAACAATATTAGAGAGGCAGACTGGTAGAACTACTTATTTTCTTGTCATATTGACTCTTCTATTTAGAGTGCACATAATTGTCGCTTAATAAGTGCCTGTAACTTGCTTTGTTTTTGATCATGGAGATTTCTTCAACCTTTTTTTGGACGCACACTGTTCTGATTGGAGAGGTTGAGCAAATGAAGAAGCTCCTCAATAAAGCTTTGGCAAACAAAATTAATGACTTTATGAAATCAAAAGATTAACCAAGGAATGGCACATCAAATAAAATATTTTGTTTGATTTCTGTGTTCATATTTGTGTCCTGCTTGCTCTGATGTAGTGGTGCACCTGCCAGTTGGCTAAGCACCGATTCGCTTGTGGGCTTATCAGAGTAGAATGCTACACTTATAGGCTGGCACACGAGTACTGGTACACTGATAGACTGGTACACTGATAGGCTAATACATTGATAGACTGGTACACTGATAGACTGGTACACTGATAGACTGATACACCTATAGACTGATACACTTATAGACTGATACACTTATAGACTGATACAACTGTCAATAACCTTATAGCCTATCAGTTTTTCTATCAGAATTTTTGCTAGGGGTATTTACTCGCATAATCCTCGCACTTTTTTGGGCGGAAAACCGATGGAAAGTTGGGGGGTGTGAGAATTACACGGAGAAAACTTTCCACGAAAACGTACAGAGCGGAAAAAAAAAATGAAGTGGCCGCAAATCGGGATTCTGACACCAGCAACAGACAGCAAGCTTTGAGACGTACTAATTAAAATTTACCTTAACAATAAAAGCACACGTTCAACACAAGGCAAGATTTATTTAAGACACAAAAAGTGCACGCAAATAGTCGAGAATTAGAATACCACACGCAAAGCTTGCGGGCGTGGCAGTAGCGTTCGTTGCTCAACAGGAGCCCTCGAAAGGTAAGCGTAGGACATCAGTATAGGGCTGATAACTATTTAACAGAATCGTCTGCAGTTTCCTGAAAAAATAAAGTTTGCCATCAATCGCAGTTTTAGGCACACGGCGGGCCCAACGCGTCTTGGTGGCTTTCAGCTGCCGTCACCAGTACCGAACACAAAACTCGTATGCTCCGAAAGGCCTACCGGCGGCCCTGTTGTTGTTGCTTACATCATGATCTATCACTTTTAACTTGAAAGCAGCCTAGTAGCTTCAGTATCGCCCCATAAAATGACAAGATTACCGACACAACATACAAAACACGCCGCAACGCACACTAGCCACTTTGGCTTGGCTTGGATTAGATTGAATATCCGTGCAATAGTATGCTTGATGCTTAAGAGATGGCGCCAAATGGCACGTGCTATCATCATCAGTAGTTGGAACGAGCAGACGACATTTTTGTGGCAGTTTTTGGGGGTGCGATAATTACTCGAGGAAAAAAAGAAATCGTATTTTTGTTGGGCGATGTGGGGGGTGCGAGAATTATGCGAGTGCGAGGATTACGCGAGTAAATATGATATATAAAAACTCAAGAAAAAAAGCAGCCCGCGCATGGCGCCCAGTTCGTCACGTCGCACCGACGCGTGCTTATCTCCCACTTGTACTTTGCACCGCGAATCGAGGGGGAGGGGGGTTAGATGCTTGTGTGCGCGCGCTTATTCTTCGGTGAAGACAATCGCATGCCTTCGACTTTGGCTGGAACGATTGCGTTTAGTTGCCGGGCGCACAAAGATCTCTTCCCGCACAGGAGAGGCGCCGTTTGCAAAAAGAGTGCACTTTTCAAACACAGCAAAATAACAACTGGGGCACATTGTTGGTTCGTACTCATATCTGTACCTGCGATTACGTTTAGTGCCTCGTTTTTGTTTAAACAGCGCGTTAAGTGTCGAGCGGTAAACGTTTTTAGTTCGCTCTCGTCCTGTGTATGTTGTTTTCGTGCGTCATTTGTGCGTGAGCAGCGCGCTGCCCATTTCCATCTGCTTGCGATTCTCAGCGTCAATTCCAAGTTGCTGCTATCGCATTGCATCACCCT
This sequence comes from Rhipicephalus annulatus, assembly GCA_013436015.1. NCBI lineage: Eukaryota > Metazoa > Arthropoda > Arachnida > Ixodida > Ixodidae > Rhipicephalus > Rhipicephalus annulatus. Next base: position 100,601 of record WOVY01000745.1, read on the forward strand.
TGCGGCAAAACTGTGACTTTTTTAGGGGATGTCAGATTAGGAGCTGATGGAAACTCTCCGAGACCACGGTGACAATGGATATTCAGAGGCCGACTCGTCATGCGCTTCCATCTTGCGCCGCAAGTTCGCAGGCTGGTAGCTTTCGCGATTAGCCGATTAGTTCTGGCAACAACATGACCGCGCGTTGAATGGAATGCAATGAACGCGATAGCAAAAAATTATAACGTTATAAGAAGTAAGGCTGGCAGCCAACTCTTTTGTATCCTGTATCGCAGAACTCCTACAAAACACTGGTGTGTGCAAATACGGCCGCTCCAGGGAGAAGTGCTTTTTTCACGTTGCTCTTTTCACGTTTTCAGTGCCCTTTGCGATGAATCCACACTGATACTCGCTGAGAGAGCAAGCGCGCCAGCGATCGTGGCCGCCCTTAAAATCCAAGTTTATTATTACTTCTCGAGCGATTCCCCTCCCCCCAACCCGCGCTGCTTTATGCTTGTTCAAGAAGGGTAGTTTACTTTCCGTTTGAACATTCGACGGCCGTTTAACATGCGGGATATGTTATCTTATGCACTTTCCAGGCGATAGGGATGGGCCGACTCATTTGATCTCAGCTTCAGCAGCGCTCGCGCGTTTTTACCCACTCGCGAAAGTTAGGATGCGCGGGGGGGACTCGTTACGTCAATTTGGACTCGTTACGGAACATGGCGGCGACAGCGAAAACCCGCCGAGAGCATCTATATAATTGCTATCAAAATAATAACGCAGTTTTTTACTGTAAAATGAATGTTTTGGGTTAGCTCTGCCTTCAGTCTCCTTTTTGTTTAAATTGCGCGTTTATTTTCTGAATTTTCGTACCGAACCTGCATATAACAAAATCCTCTTTATAAGGAATTTTTTGGGAAATTCATCAATTTGTTATATCTCGGTTTAACTGTATATGTATAGATGGCCCAACAATGAATTCTTTTTTCACTCGTCTATAATATTTTATATGAAAACAACAAACTGGTATTTTCCTGCGTGCCTTAGTAATAGAGCGAAAGTGCTTGTGTTTCACATAAAAACCTACTAATACAACCATCTATAAGTGTTAAAGCACGGGTCCACCATGGTTCTGTAGGCGGAGCTTATTCTTAGGTTGTGAACATTCACGGAGGATAGTAACAGAAAAGTACCGTATTTTCCGGTGTATAAGACGGGGTTTTTTTCCAAAATTTTCGGAGGTGCGTCTTATACAACGGTGCGTCTTATACGCACTTTTTTCTTGGTAGTTTTTTGGGAGAAACTCGTGTTGATGCTCATTAGTCTTTTTTTTTAAACCACTAGAGCAGTCCAATGTGAATTATACATCATAATTATAATAACGAACACTCAACGTGCCGGTACTACAGTTTTAAAACAAAACCAAAGTACATAAAACGAAAAAATTTAAAAAAGTATGCCGTCGTGCGAGTTCTCAGCTCACTGAAGCTGCACGAGTTTCGGAGGCTGTACCATAGAGAGCTGTACTCAGTGAGTGAAATCGGCGTAAGATGGCGATAGGTGCGCGACGGGTTCGGCGGTTTGGTTCGGATTCGGCCGCTACTGCCGCTACCACCGCTATGCTGTCGTTCAGCGAGTTGGACTAGTCGCCATTTGCAACTTCATTCGTTCGGTTGGTCCGCGCCTTTGTTACCTTCACCTGCAGTATGCCGGCTAAACGAAAAAGTTACACGGCGAAGTTTAAGTTTGCTGCTGTGAAGTATGCAGAGGACTACGGAAACCGGGCAGCGGGCCGTCATTTCGACGTCACGGAGAAGATGGTCCGCACATGGCGACAGTCGACTGCTAAGCTTCAGGCCATGAAGAGTGACAAGAAAGCTGACCGCGGCAAGAAAGCACGATGGCCAGACCTTGAGGAACGTCTGCACTCATGGATACTGGAGCAGCGTGCCCAAGGTAGGGCGATGTCAACGGTGCAGCTGCGTCTCAAAGCGCAGGCGCTAGCTAAGGAGGTGGGCGCCGTTGATTTTGTTGGCGGGCCGTCCTGGTGCTCAAGATTTATGCGCCGCAAAGCGCTGGCGATGAGGGCCCGCACAAGCATGTGCCAGAATCTGCCAGCAGATTTCAAGGACAAGCTTGAAAGATTCCAGGCTTTCGTTAAGAAAGCCATTGAAGACGATGGCATCGGCAACAGCCATATAATAAACATGGACGAGGTGCCACTTACGTTTGACATCCCAATGGAAAGGAGTGTGGCACCGAAAGGTGACAAGTCTGTCACCATCAAAACTACCGGCCACCAAAAAGCGCACTTCACGGTTGTGCTGGCATGTTGCGCCGACGGGCAAAAACTTCCGCCAATGATTATATTCAAGCGGAAGACGATGCCGAAAGAGTCTTTCCTGCCTGGTGTCGTCATAGAAACGAACGTGAAAGGCTGGATGGACGAAGAGATGATGGGCAAGTGGCTTGAAAAATGCTTTTCTAAGCAACCGGACGGTTTCTTTCATGCGAAGAAGGGCCTCCTGGTATTGGATAGCATGCGGGCGCATATAACGAAGCTCACTTTGAAGCGCATCAAGGCAAAAAACTGCACCGCTGCGGTTATCCCAGGCGGGATGACAAAAATGCTTCAGCCGTTGGACATCTCGGTGAACCGCAGTTTCAAGGCTATTCTGCGGCGCCTGTGGGAGTCATGGATGTCCGACGGCGAGCATAGCTATACCGCAACTGGACGCATGAGGCGTGCTTCGTTTTGCGAGGTCGCAAAGTGGGTGCGCGAAGCCTGGTGTGCGGTGTCACAGGCCACCGTAACTGCGGGGTTCCGCAAGGCAGGCCTGCTAGCATCCTCAGCCCCTGGCCTCGACAACGACGACAGCAGCAGCAGCAGCGATTCCGAAGAGGAAACAGAGGAAGTCCCAGCGTCACTGCCGCCAGAGCTCGCTGAACTATTCCAAAGCGTGTCGGAGGACGAGGACTTTGAGGGCTTTGAGGAATAAAATGTTTTCCTGCAGTCGTGCGGAAAGTTTCAGTGGGTGCGCATTATTTTTTCTCACAAGTTCGGTGTAGTATAAGTTTTCTTACGGACTGGCGCTCAGAAACGTAAGTACGGCATTTTACAATGCTCGCTCAACTGCACGTTATGAAGTTTCTTTGCGGAAAGTGAGTGAATGTAGGTGCGTCTTATACACCGGTGCGTCTTATATATTATTTTTGCATGAAAACTTGCGAAAACTGGGGGGTGCGTCTTATACAAAGGTGCGCTTCATACACCGGAAAATACGGTAGTGTGGCTGGCATGTCCTCCAACATTCTGCACATTAAATCGCACTTGCACATTTCTTACCCGTGGTGCCAAGGGTGATTTCGACCCAAGTGTCCCATGCATTGAACTGGTCCTGCTCAGCCGGAAGGTAGTGCACCAACAGTTCCTCTCCCTGCCAATCAAAAAGAAGCAGTGATTCTGAATACACCGGCAGAAATGAAGCAAGAAAGAACGACACACGGCTGCCTTATTTGACAGCCATGTCACCTTACTATAAGACGTCCCTGAATTGGACATGCACAAACTACTACACCGAATTGAAGGTCAAATCAAGTTTTTATGATGAAAAAGCAACCATGGCTACGTTGTGCAAGCGATCCACTCATTTGCAATCTCTTCGGGGCTTCTTCATAAAGCAGTGCAGCAGACAAAAGCTGAAAAGATCATCCTAAACCTCTGGAAGAATAAAGTTCATAAAATGATACATACTGAACAATTAAGCAATGATACAGAGGCATAAAACAAACACAATGCAGTCACAGTAGTAAACATTTTCTCATCACAAAATATTGCAAATAGAAATATTGAAACACAGGAAATGCCTAATGAAAGCATACAGGTGATATCTAATTTTTCAGCCCGCCAAAGGCTCATGAAGTGGTATGACAAAATTTAAAAAGGTTCACAACGAACTTTCTTAGCACAAGAATTGCAGTAAGGACAGAGATACACAACATACAAGGTGCACTTGGTGCAATTTACGCACTGACAAGTTTGTAGCGAGAATACCAACAAGCCCACACCAACTCCATACTCAACATATTGTCACGTCGCTCCAGGGGGTGTCGACAAGGTTTATTGATGTTCGAGCAACAGGGCTCTAACCAAGCGCGTAGGTTGGGCTCGTTTGCCAGAGCGGGGGTTCACGCGCACGTCGAGGACTGGTTGGTCGACTTCAAACGCGTGGCTGCTTTGAGCGACTGGAACGACGCGGCCAAACTACGGCGTGTGTACTTCTATTTGGAGGATGGAGCACGTACCTGGTATATGAATCACGAGGAACAGATGACATCGTGGCCCGAATTCCGCCGCTGGCTGTTGGACACTTACAGAAGTGCTGATCGCCACGAACGAGCGGAGCGAGCGATCCAGGCCCGCATCCAGATGCCCAACGAAACTGTCACGACCTATGTGGAAGATATGACGCGCCTGTTCCGACGGGCTGATCCAAGTATGACAGAAGAAAAGAAGTTGCGTCACCTGATGCGGGGAGTTAAGGAGCAGCTTTTCGCTGGCCTTGTACGGAGCCCTCCGAACACGGTCGCCGAGTTTTTGTCTGAAGCCGTCACGATGGAAAAGATGCTTCAGCATCGATCCACCCTGTATGAGCGGCAAGTGAACACGTCCACTGCTCAAGTTCTCACGACTTTTGGGAGCAACACCGAGTGTCTGCGCGACCTTATCCGCTCTATAGTACGCGAGGAGCTGCAAAAGGCTGCCACACCACCACTACCTACGGTGAGTTCCATTGCAAGCATCGTCAAGGACGAGCTGCATCATGCCCTTCGTGACCCTGTGAGTCTGGATAACACCACCCCCGCCCCGGCTGACTACCACCGTGCGACTTATGCGGAAGCCTTGAAGCGCCCAGCTTTCTCTACCCCGCTGTTTGTTCAGGCACCTCCTACGGTTTCACTTCAGTCGGCGCAGCCTCTACGGTACTACGAGAACACACGCACGCCCCCACCCCTCGTTTACGCCAGCCCTGTGCATCTTGCGGAACAACCAGCACACTACCTTGACGACAGACGTGCTTCGCCTCGGAAATCTGATGTTTGGCGCACTCCTGATCGTCGACCTTTGTGCTTCCACTGCGGTGAAGCGGACCATTTGTACCGCCAGTGTCCATACCGGCGCCTCGGACTGCGCGGCTTTTCAGTATATTCAGCGCATCCTCGGTATGGCCAGCGACCCCGGGACATTGAGGACTACCTGGCTCAACAGCGCCTTCTGGACGGCAGCCACGCTCACCGTCGCCGAGGCACTTTTCATCTTCGCCACAAAGCCATGCTGGCGCACGGTCCCCCAGTCCCCACCGGAAAAACTAACGCAAGCGACCCTTGGAGGCAAGGTCGCTCGCAGTCGACGTGCTGAAGACCTCCGATCGACGCTAACAGTAAAGGGCGTGGATTCGACTGAACGATATGTGCGGCTTTCTCTGGATATACCGGTGCTGATAGACGGCTATGCAGTAGGTGCTTTAGTTGATACCGGGGCTGACTATTCGATACCAAGCGGGAAAATTACCAGACTACTAAAGAAGGTAATCACGCCCTGGCATGGCTCTGTGATTCGAACGGCTGGTGGCCACACCATCTCGCTTGGAACCTGCACGAGTAGAGTTCGGGTCTGCGGTTATACTTTTGTAGCAAGTTTCCTTGTGCTCCGTGAATGTTCACGCGACAATATGCTTGGTGTTGACTTCCTGCAGGAGTATGGAGCTGTCATTGACCTTCAAGAGAATCGCATCACCATCTCAGCCGACCGAGCAATCGACAAGCAGGACGACCAACAACGTGCCGACATTCTTCGTGTTTCTGCTGAAAGTATAACGCTTCCTCTAAGAGCCAGTGTTATCGTCGACGTCACATGCTGTGGATTGCGAAATGGTGAAGCGATTGCATAAAGTAGTTTTGAACACTTGCTGACTCAAGGTGTTTGTGTAGCTAGGAGTATCATACAGCTATGTGATGGCCGATCTCAACTGCTCGTTACAAATTTCAGCAACGAACACTGACACCTTTTCCGTGGCACTTCGTTAGCGTTTGCAGATGAATTAGGAACTGTTCCCATCTGCTTCTTGTCTGACGCAGTGGAGGCCGCCGATACGTCTCTAAACAATATCAATATTAATTCTAACCTCACACCAGAGCGGGGGTTCACGCACACTTCTTTCTTCTCTGTGGTGTGAGCCTTCACCTTGGCATACGACCCACTACTAGAAGTAGGTGGCAATATCGATACGGTATGAGCCGGGCCATGTTTTGGGGACAAAGGTAGAGCAAGAGGAAGTTACTTGGTTCGGCCTATGTTGGCCATTGTAGCCGATTGTCGCCTGATCTCTCCTGTAAATAAACAAAGTTAGACTCAATTTAACTGTAAGTTTTATGGTGGAGGTGCGGAGTACCTAACCAAGCAACACGGTTCTGCAACAACCTGAGCTACGTCGAAGCCGCGGCATTGCTGGGCTATCCCCGTTACCGCCAGTGGTCGAGATGTTTCACGGAGAAGACGGAGCCCTGAACCCCGCAGCTGACGGCGCTGCACCACCAGTTCCAGCGACACCTTTACTACGGACTTCAGCCGCAGCTGGTCTTTGGCAGCGTCAGCATCTGATAGAGCCCCGTCCTTTCGGGGGCAAATCTGGCGAGGACGCGGATGAGTGGATCAAACATTACAAGCGGGCGAGCAACTACTACTCTTAGGACGCGGCAACTCAGTTGACTAACGTGGTGTTGTTCTTGAGGGACGCGGTGCTCACATGGTATGAGAACCATGACGACGCCCTCACAACGTGTGAGCGCTTCGTGTCCGAAATCAAGGAGTGTTTCGGGGACACCGTGGCAAAGAGGAAGCAAGCTGAACAAACACTGCTTCAAAGAGCCCAGGTCCCAGGCGAAACGTGCACGATGTACATCGAGGCGATCCTGAAACTATGCAAGACCGCTAACTCTCGCATGTCCAAGGAGGACAAAGTCGGCCACCTGTTGAAGGGCATTGCAGAGGATGTTTATCACTTTCTTATCGGCAAAGACAGCATTGGTACAGTAGCCGATGCCATACAGCACTGTCGCACGTTTGAGACGCTGAGGATGAGGCGCATTGCTCCTAAATTTGGTCGATTACCTAATGTGACCACGGTAGCGAGTGTTGACAACTACGCGCCTTCTGATTTTGCGTCTACAACACGCGAGATCGTGCGTGAAGAACTCAGTTGACACACTCGCGCGACGCCTTGCGAAGCTACACCCTTGCTGGTTCCAAACCAGCATAAATATCCTGTTTCCATTGCTGCAGCCGGCATCGACGAGTATGACTACGTTTCTGACATACCACCGAGGCCGCAGAGAAGTCATTACCAAGACACCAGGCACCAGCGCCGCTTCAGTTACCCTCGACAGCTGGCCGCCGACTATTAGAACCCGAACGAATACGCACTTGTGTCACCACGCCCTCGCGATGCTTTCCAAAATGCCTATTGTCAACCTCCTGTGTGCTACAGCTGTGGTGCTCCAGGACACATTTTTCGGTTCTGCCGTCGGCAGAGAGAGGTGACATCGAGATACGAGCCATCGTCAAGACCTCCTCGCGGTGGCCACAATTATTATGACCATCCTTGATGGTCCACGTATCCCAATAGCATCCTACGACAAGAGAGCCGGCGTGGAACCTCCCCCGCTTCTGACCGTAGCTTGACACCTCCGCCTGGCCGAAGGCATCGCTCTCCTTCACCTCTATGGTGGCGGTCACCACCACCACGGCCGGGAAACTAGCCGGCACGGACGAAGGAGTTGAGGTCGCACAACAGGATTCATCTCATCTACCTCCGCCAGTTACGATGGACAAAAATCGGATATGTGTGTAAATAGACGGATTGTGTGCAACGGCTTTAGTGGATACTGATGCCACAGTTTATGTTATGGGCAGTTCGTTTAAAGATAGCTTAGGCCGAAAAGTTATGTTTTCCTATCAGGATTCTGGTAGATTTCGTGGCGTGGGCGGGGACACACTTCAACCCGTAGGAGTATGTGCGGTTAACCTGTTGTTGGCGGGAAAGGCGTTCCCAACTGTGTTCCTGATTCTGAAACGGTGTACACATGATGTTATTCTCGTCATTGACTTCCTGCAAGAGTGTGGCGCTTTTGTCGACTGCGGTACGGGTGAAGTTCCTGTTAGCGGTGGTGATGCCCTTCCCACCTTAGTTGAGCAGCAGCTGCCTCCAGAAGACTTGCTGATTGTTTGCAAAGAGCTGACATTACCACCATGGTCTATGAGTTCTGTAGCCGTATCTACTCCCATAGCAGCAGCATCAGTCTTTGATGCCGTCGTTCAACCTCTCATGGTTCAGTGTGTAAAGAAAGATGTAATAGTGCCTCATTCGATTATTTCAATTACTAATGGGTGCGCGTTTTTGTGGGCACTTAGTTTTTCGTCTGCGCAGATTATGCTTCCTCGAGGAATGAAGCTCGCACTGTTCCATGGTGTCACGGAAAATTCTATTGTCACCATCAAAGACGAGAAAAGTGAGAAACGCGTGGGCACCGCTAAACAGAGTACCTTCCATGAGTCCCACATTTTGAGCATGGTTAGCAAGACGCTACGGTCACATGAACAATTGGTCCAACTATTACAACGACATGGGTCAGTGTTTGACTTCGGAGAAAAGGGTAAGCGACTGTCTTTACCATGCTCTCGACCACAGCATGCCGTCGACACAGGCTTTGATCATCCGGTTCGGCAAATGCCTTACAGGGTGTCGTCATCTGAGCGGAAAGTTATAGCTGAACAAGTTCAGGACATGTTGCAGAAGGGCATTATTGAAGAGTAGTGCAGCCCGTGGACAGCACCTGTGATTTTGGTTCGCAAGAAAGACGGTTCCTGGACGTTTTGCATTGATTATAGACGATTGAATGTCTTGACTAAAAAGAATGTATATCTGCTGCCTCAGATCGACAACGTAATTGACTGTCTAAATTTTTCTTCATACTTTTCTTCACTCAATCTATGATCAGGATATTGGCAGATCCCCATACACCCAGCTGACAAAGAGAAAACGGCATTTGTAACACCAGATGGACTATATCAGTTCAATGTGATGCAATTCGGGCTATGCAATGGCCCCGCAAGTTCTGAAAGATTTATGGACTCGATTTTTCGCGGACTGAAATGGGAGATCTGTTTGTACTATCTGGACAACGTTGTCATTTTTGGCCGCACATACAAAGAACATAACGTTCGTTTGAGCCTCCTTCTGGACTGTGTGGGAAAGGCTGGCTTGGTCTTGAACTCCAAGAAGTGTCGGTTTGGTGAACGGCAGGCCTTGATTCTTGGCCATTTGGTAGACAAAAATGGGGTCAGGCCTGACCCCCTGAAAATTGAAGCCATCAGCTTCTTTAAGCCACCTATGTCTGTAAAAAAACTTTGCAAGTTTCTCGAGTTATGTTCTTATTTTCGACGCTTTGTGCATAAATTTGCAGACATTGTGAACCCATTGACCAGCCTCTTGCGAAAAGAGTGCATTCGAGTGGACATCTTAATGTGACGCTGCTTTCTGTCAACTGAAATTTCTGCTGACATCATAGCCAATTCTCCATAATTTTGACCCATCTGCTCCTACGGAAGTACACAGTGACGCAAGCGGTATTGGCATCGGAGGCGTTCTTGTTCAGCGTCATAATGACAGAGAGCATGTCGTTGCCTATACAAGTCGTTCCCTCAGCAAGGCTGAAAAAAATTACAATGTGACCGAACAAGAATGCTTGGCCGCCGTATTTGCTATTAATAAGCTTCGTTGTTACCTGCACGGGCGTCCTTTCACGATTGTGACAGACCATCATTCCCTATGCTGGCTCGTTACTCTTCGAGACCCTTCTGGACGCCTTGCACGCTGGGCTCTATGCCTCCTGGAATTTGACTTTAATGTTGCATACAAAAGTGGGCGGCGTCATACCGACGCCGATTGTCTTTCTCGCCTTCCATTGTCTACGACTGACGACAATACAGACACGTTCTGCTTTGCAACTGTTTCACGCGCATTTCCAGATGTCACCACGTTCCAGCGGGAACAGCGCAATGACTTGACTTTAGACACTTTATTCGCCACTGTCAGAAGCCCCAAGGGCAGTGGTCGCTTTTGTCTTCGCGATGGACTGTTGTACAAGGCGAATTTCTCGGCAAATGGTGCGCGGTATTTGCTAGTGGTTCCCCAAAGCCTGCGGTACGACGTCCTCCATTTCATACATGATGACCCGACGTCTGGCCATCTTGGATTCATCCACACTTTGCATCGAACTCAAGAGCGCTTCTACTGGCCTGAAATGCGACAATGTACGAAGCAATACGTCTCCAGTTGCGACAAGTGCCAGCGCCACAAACGTCCTACAAGCAGTCCGCATGGCCCCCTTCACCCTATAATGCTGCCCACAACACCTTTCGAACAAATTGGTATCGACCTGCTAGGACTGTTTCTGCGGTCTTGCAACAACAACCACTGGATCATAGTCTGCGCCGATCACCTTACCAGATATGCAGAAACTGCTGCGATACCATCTTCCAAAGCGGATTCCGTCGCCTCTTTCCTGTTACAATCCATTGTTCTTCGCCATGGTCCACCTCGTGTCATCATCAGTGATCGCGGCTGCCAGTTCATCACCAACACTGCAGAAGAATTGCTTCGTCTCTGCACTTCGCAGTTTCGCCATTCAACGCCATATTATTCCCAGACGAATGACCTTGTGGAACGCACAAACCGCACGCTTACTAATATGCTGGCTATGTAGGTATCCTCGAATCACAGGAACTGGAATGACAATTAGCCATTCATCACCTATGCATATAACACACCAAAGCACGAAACCACGGACTTCACTCTGTTCTACCTACTCCACGCACGACCATCGCGCAGCTGCCTCGATACAATACTTCCATTCGAGCTCCATACGGACAATTCAGTTGCTCAAACACTGTGCCGAGCAGAAAAAGCCCGCCAAATTGCCCATATTCGTACACTGGCATCGCAAGATCGCTCCAAGCAGAGGTATGATCAACGCCACGACACCGTTTCGTTCGAAAACGGGGACCTCGTGTGATTGTGGACCCCTCAGCGGAAACGTGGCTTATGCCAGAAATTTTTAGCGCACTATGTTGGTCCATTCGTTATCCTAAATCGCCTGAGTGACTTGACCTACATGGTGGCACGCTTGACCTCAGCTGGTCGTCGGTCAAGCCAAACACAGTTGGCACATGTAGCTTGTCTCCAGCAGTTCCATCCCAGACTACGCCAATGATTTGGCTCACCCAGGGGGCTTCGTCTGTGAACCGGGAAATGATACAGTATGAGCCGGTCCATGTTTTGGGGACAAAGGTAGAGGAAGAGGAAGTTACTTGGTTCGGCCTATGTTCGCCATCATCTACGCCCTGATTCCGCAGTGTCTGCATGACAGCTGATATTTCTACTGAATCAAACGCCTTCTCGTAATCTATGAAGGCTATGTAGATGAAGTATATATAAATATTCTGGAAGAAATCTACAGGGGATCAACTGCTACCATAGTGCTTCATAAAGAAAGCAACAGAATACCAATCAAGAAGGGTGTAAGGCAGGGGGACACAATTTCCCCAATGCTATTTACCGCGTGCTTACAGGAGGTTTTGAGAAGCCTAGAATGGGAACAGTTAGGAATAAGAGTCAATGGAGAATACCTTAGTAACCTGTGCTTCGCCGATGACATTGCATTGCTGAGTAACTCGGGGGACGAATTGCAACTCATGATTATGGAGTTAGACAAGGAGAGCAGAAAGGTGGGTCTTAAAATTAATCTGCAGAAAACGAAAGTAATGTACAACAACCTCGGCAAGGAGCAGCGCTTCGAGATAGGTAATAGTGCACTTGAAGTTGTAAAAGACTATGTCTACTTAGGGCAGGTAATAACCGCAGAGCCGAACCACGAGATTGAAGTAACTAGGAGAATAAGAATGGGGTGGAGCACATTCGGCAAGCACTCTCAAGTTATGACAGGTAGATTGCCACTATCCCTCAAGAGGAAGGTATATAACAGCTGTATCTTGCCGGTACTTAGCTACGGAGCAGAAACCTGGAGACTTACAAAGATGGTTCAGCTTAAATTGAGGACGACGCAGCGAGCAATGGAAAGAAAAATGGTAGGTGTAACCTTAAGAGACAAGAAGAGAGCAGAGTGGATTAGGGAACAAACGGGGGTTAAGGATATCATAGCTGAAATCAAGAAGAAGAAATGGACATGGGCAGGGCATGTAGCACGTAGACAGGATAACCGCTGGTCATTAAGGGTAACTGACTGGATTCCCAGAGAAGGGAAGCGGGTTAGGGGGAGACAGAAGGTTAGGTGGGCAGATGAGATTAAGAAGTTTGCGGGTATAAATTGGCAGCAGCAAGCACAGGACCGGGTTAACTGGCGGAACATGGGAGAGGCCTTTGTCCTGCAGTGGACGTAGTCAGGCTGCTGCTGCTGCTGATGATGATGATGATGTTCGCCATCATCACCGATCGTCGCCTGATCTCTCCTGTAAATAAACATAGTTAGACTCAATTGTTAAACAATGTGTTTATCTTACTATAGGGTTCGTGCAGATAAGATCGAGCACGATGTCCTGGTCTCCATTCCCACTTCTGATTAAATTTACTGTGGACCTAGGCACTGGTGGCAGAACTATGATTTCGGGCAATATTTTGTGAAAAAAATTTTTGTTCGCCCGAAGAAAATATATACTGCTAAAACTCTTGAGGTAAAAAACACCCTTCCCACAAATTTCACGATTTCTGAATTTTTATAGACATGAGTAAAGAACGCATCCTTCTCAATCCCTGTATTTGTTGCCCATAAAAAACATGTGATAGACAATGTAGTGAGGTAATTATTTTTCTTATTCATTGAAAAACATTAAAAGACAAAAATAACAAACAAGGCAAAATGCACACCATTATTTCAGGAATTTATTGCTACAAGCAACTTAAAGTGAGGATATTAACTTTGATACTTTCTCTTATCACATTTGTTTTACTGCACAATTGTGACGAAATGTAAGTGGTCTACCAAAAATACCAAAACTTGAAAAAAAAAGTGCTTTTCTCAATAAGACAATTTTCAATTTTTGTTTAAATCCCTCTGATCAAAGTCAAGAACTTTATCTTACCATTCTGTGCAAAAAAAAAAAACAAAAAAAAACATTCCATTATTTGTTGTTAACAAATTGTACTTGTTAACACATGTGCAGCCTTGCAGCCGCACAGATGCGCCCCCAACATTCATCTGCTGCAGTATTCTGAACAGACTGCTGGTGCTTTCTTGCACATTGAATCTTTTCGTTTTTTTAATATGCCCCCACCAGCCCTCTCTCCCCCGATCCCCCCCTCCCTCTGCTTTGTACGCTGCCCAAACCGTTAAGTTTTTCTCTCTATCTGTGCGCAGCATGTGTCGAGTCTTTTTAAATCGTGCGCCACAGCGGGGTTGGTGCCCCGTGTGCGACCCCGACTATCCAACTGGGCTACCCAACTGCCACTTGGAATCTAAACTTGACCAAACCTGCAGAAAATCCAGCATGGCAACTCAGCATGGCAACAAAATCCAGCCACCAAATGAAGCGGAGTCTCGGAACAAGTGTTTTCATCCAGAAAATTGTGGGGTCTCGGCGAGGCGCACGAGCGCCTCGCCACGCCACGCTCTTGGAGTGAACGGACACAGTTGACGCGGTCGGTACAAAGCACACAACATACATACATTTATTAACTAATTTAGACGACCATATCGTCCGCCGAATGGTACATCAATTTTAAATACCAGGCTACCATACAAACAACATAACGCAGGGACACACTCAACACACAATAACATGATAAACACGCACTAACACACCCAACACACTAGCACATACCCAAGGCGGCGTCGCCAACGCCTGACCTTCCACGCGGGACCCCGGCGCGAAGCCCGCGGTGCCGAGCACCGGGAGGCCCACGCGACAGACAACCGTTCGCGGCAGCCGCCACGCGCAGAAGAGGCCCGCTCAACGCTCGCCCACCACCAAGGCCCGCCTTCCGCCAGGGGCCACCGCCGGTGCTACCACTCTACCAACAGTGGTACTTAAAGCGAACACAACGCCATCTATCGCCGGGCGGTGGTCACCACCAAAATAAAGCCTTGGGGCGAGACACGTGCGCCACGCGGCGCAGACAACTTTACAGGGGGAAGGGGGTGTCAGCACCCCCACATTCCCCCAACCTTAAATCAAACCATATCCCGAAATCAGAAATTAGCTACACAAGCTTTAACAAAAAAATTGATATCGCACGACCATAATGTCCTTGCACCACGACACCGCCGCCGGTCGACACTGCTGCACTGCCCGGCTAGACTTCACCTCAGTACCGGCCCCGCAACAGCAACGTTGCCGTCGGCGCGACGATCCGTCGCTGGCGCCGACACGTCTTCCAGTAGCGACCAGCACTCGCGAGGGCGCCGGACTGCAGGCAGTTGCGCAGGTCCCAGGCATCTCCATCGCCCGACCTCACGACCGCATTCCTGGCCAACGACGCTGACGATGTGCAGGACAGCCGGCCGTGGATGACATCCCTCCCGCTGAATACATCAACAAAAACAAAACTCGAAAGAAACAAAGGAGCGCGGCCCAGGGGAGGGAGCTTCAGGCTTTTCGGCCACGTGGTACGGTGGTCAGTACTGCTAGCTAATACATCGGTGGCGGCCGAGACGCCCATCAAAATAAAACAAAAATCACTTTTCCTAACTCGTGCTCACAAGAAAAAAAAGTGAGGGAAGCAGAGCGCAACACCTCAACGCTACGATCCACCTAGTTGTGCCACGTGCGACAGGCGGCTGCGCAGAGCCTTAGGCCTAATGAGTCGCTCGGCAACAACCGGCATCCACCCAGCCTAGGCGCAGAAGAGGCAGCCGCGAGGAGACGTCCACTCTGTGAGGTGGCCCTATCGCTCGCCGCACACAGCAGCTTACCGAGCGACCGGCGTCCACCGCCCCGGGCGGTGTCACGACGCCTCGGCGTCGAGCCACAATACAAGTCAGCAACGATGCCCGGCTCCCTGAGCCCAAAGATATAGAAGAAGCTATTTACAGAAAATCGGACCACCCACGAGGCTTCCGTACTCACTCGCTTCGGGCCTGGCCTACAAACCACGTGCTCTAGGCCTTGCTCACCCCAGAATGCGGACCGCATGGCTCTCGTCCTAATTCAACAACGTTTTTGAAAACTAACAGCAACAAAGAAGAACAACACTTGCGAGCAAAAAAAATAATAAAAACTCAACCTGCCGACAACTTCAAACACGTTACAAACCGATCTCCTCGCTCTCAACAAAGCACACCGCCGACGCTAGCAATGAGAAGTCCCCCCCTAGGCCTACTCTACTCCGGCTCTAACAAAATCCCTGTACCGAACCGCAAAAACTGTCGTCCGATACTCCAAGAGCCCCATGTTGGGCGCCAGTGTGGGGTCTCGGCGAGGCGCACGAGCGTCTCGCCACGCCACGCTCTTGGAGTGAACGGACACAGTTGACGCGGTCGGTACAAAGCACACAACATACATACATTTATTAACTAATTTAGACGACGATATCGTCCGCCGAATGGTACATCAATTTTAAATAACAGGCTACCATACAAACAACATAACGCAGGGACACACTAAACACACAATAACATGATAAACACACACTAACACACCCAACACACTAGCACATACCCAAGGCGGCGTCGCCAACGCCTGACCTTCCACGCGGGACCCCGGCGCGAAGCCCGCGGTGCCGAGCACCGGGGGGCCCACGCGACAGACAACCGTTCGCGGCAGCCGCCACGCGCAGAAGAGGCCCGCTCAACGCTCGCCCACCACCAAGGCCCGCCTTCCGCCAGGGGCCACCGCCGGCGCTACCACTCTACCAACAGTGGTACTTAAAGCGAACACAACGCCATCTATCGCCGGGCGGTGGTCACCACCAAAATAAAGCCTCGGGGCGAGACACGTGCGCCACGCGGCGCAGACAACTTTACAGGGGGGGGGGGGGTGTCAGCACCCCCACAAAATTCAACTTCATTATGTGAACTAGTCCTACGAAATCGGTCAGAAAAAAAGTATTACTTCTATGGGAACTTTGACAGTGCACTTATCAAGTCAGAAATATTCATCATGTACGAATTTTCACAGTCTGAAAAATTCATTGGTGACTATATGTGTGCGTGTATAAGTTTTTGTTACATCTTAGACTAATCTTCCTTTGTGTACATTAATATCTGTACATTACTTTTCATCTACTTATTTACCAATTTCACTACTACGTTCTGTAGTCATTTGACCTTAAAGGTATTAAATAAATATGTAAATAAGCTAAGAAAGCAGACACCGATACAATTGGGTGAATCACTCCTGACCAATGTTTCAACCTTAAAAGAGCATGCTTTAAGATGAACAAACATTGATATAGATATTCCTTTTTGCTATTTTTATGCCCTCACTTGATCTCCCTTGGTCCTCACTTGATTATTCTTTGATCAGCTGACTAGGTTCTGAAGTGTTTGTTCACACCGAAAGCACATGTGTGCATTTAGTGACCTTATAATGTCCTCAAATTATAGTGTGAAAAATGTGAGCCATTTCACAGGAACGTATTGCACACAAAACACAATTCACAAATTGTTAGCCTATTGCAGAGAGTCCCGTACTAGTATGGAGCCTACCTTAAAGCAGAACTCAATGAGAAGATGGCAGAAGCACTCTTGCAGGATGTCAAACCAGGGTAGTGCGGATGACAGCCGTGCACCAATCTCTCCATGCCGCTTCAACGTAGTGGAAACGCTGCAATGGTCATAACAGCAGTTTGAAGTTTGAATTCAAAGCTGCAGTGTTGTCTGCACATAGGGCCACTATGGCGTCTGATTCACATGTAGTCGAGTTGCAAGCAATGAGTCATCAAGCACAAGAACAAAGCTTAAACTCACCACAAAGCTCTACGACAGCTACAGGCTTGTGCAACCATTTGAGCACTTCAAATTCGCAAACTAAGGCTGAGCAATTAGCAAAATTTTGGGTGTGAAGTAAACTACAATATCAGTGTGCGAGTGCGAATCTGATTAAATATTTTTTCTATTTCTGAAATATTTTCAGATTATTTATTTATTACTTCAAAATGAAATTGTAGAAAAAGAGAGTGAGAGGCTTTCTAAGCTTATTCTTACAAGATAGCAACATGAAAGCATTTTTTTGGCCAACTTGATGAAGCAGTGGTAGGGTGGAGTTTTATATAATATTTACTCACGATATGCACACTCCTAATATTTTGCAGCTTCACTAAAAAAAAATTGTTTTATCTCATATTCCACACTTCCTGACCCACCCGAGCCAGTTCGCCAACGCACGCAAGAAAAGACTCTGGACCTTTGGAAGTTTGGGACGGGTCCCCCAGTAGGCAAGCACAGTCAAACGAGCTGAGAGTGTGAAATCCCTTCTTTTGAGAACCTCCCATGAAGTAGTGTCCCTGAAAAAGCATACCCGAACACAGAAACCTGTAGAAAGATTGCCGGAACTCCTCGAGTCTTTGCTTTTCCCATAATACCACCGTCGGAATGCAAGCTCGCTTGACGGCACGGACAATTTTTTGTATTGGAGGTGTGCAAGGGCCTGTTGCCTTGTTGCACCAATTATTCCCCTCACTCTCTACACCAGCGCTGCAAAGCAACGATGCATGCTTAATTGGTTTCAGAAGTTTAGGTTCCACCATGCCTCCGTCACGTCTTTACAGTTCTCTTGCGATGGGCTGCAGTAATTATATATACGACAAAATCCACGCTCCCTATTATAAAGTTTGCTGAAGAAAACGGGAATCCTGCCACTGCCAAGCAATTTATTGTGAAGTTCTTCAAACTGTGACGATTAGTGCAATCAGTACAGGAGAAAGCAGAAGAGTGTGCGCTTGTGAACAGCCCACCATTGAAGAAGACATTTTCAATTACAGTCCAACCCACTTATAACGATCCCAGATATAATGATCTATCGGTTATAATGAGCATATTTCGGTGAGCTTAGGATTTTTCTATGCTACCTTTTGAAACTGAGTCCACATACAGCGAACATTTGTCAAAGCCTCCTACTTTTACAATGAACACTTCCTGATGATTGATATGTGGGGTTTAACGTCCCAAAACCACCATATGATCATGAGAGACGCCGTAATGGAGGGCTCCGGAAATTTAGACCACCTGGGGTTCTTTAACGTGCACCCAAATCTGAGCACACAGGCCTACAACATTTCCGCCTTCATCGGAAATGCAGCCGCCGCAGCCGGGATTCGAACCCGCGACCTGCGGGTCAGCAGCCAAGTACCTTAGCCACTAGACCATCGCGGCGGGGCACAATGAACACTTCCGACACGGTCCCAGCATAAGTATAACACATACGAAGCTAAAAAATAATTAAAACAGGCATTTTGAAGTATGTGATCGGTGAGCTCGCATGTACGCTGCTGAAGTTCATTCAATAGCGAGGCAGATGTCAAAGCACGCGGTGAGCACTGCATGCACATTTCGGATGTTGCGAGCGAGGTCGTTCACTTTACAGTCGTTTCTTCACGGGCAGAAGAAAAGTGAGGAGAGAAAAAACGAGAAAAAAAGAAATAGGATACAGCATATAAAATTGTGGTCAACTTTGACACGGCAAACTTTTCTGACGCCATTCTTGGCATCTAAGACCACCGACAATAAACGAACAATGCCTTTGAACACAAGAAGCCATAAATGCGAGGAGCGATAACGTTTGTCGTGTGAAAGTTCACTGCGACGCTGAACTCTCCCACAACACAATGTGCCGTTTAAAGTTTTCCATCTTTCGGTAACGGCAACAACTGGTCGATTAGTGATAACGACTTCTGCTCAGTTGCGGCGGTGCCTTGACGGATAAGCACAAAGAAGAGTGATAGCCAGGTGGCCGGTGGCGATGAACGTGTCATTTTGACTTAGTGCCGGTGAGCTTATCACAGTCATCTGCGGATAACTGCTCAGAGGAGGGACTGTGGTACAAGCACGTCATGGTGTCGTTCGCAAGTTCGCTGCCACTGCATAGTGTGAGGCTGCTTGCACACGTAGCTCACAAAAAACAAACAGGCTACCCACCGCACCCTAGCCTGATCCTGAGTTAATCATGCGCAATCATGCGCAAGAACGTGCGCATACATTGGACTGCAAGCCAACTGGCACGCGACGGCAAGAGCAGCTAGAGTAAGCGACATACTGCACGCAACTAGCCAGGAATGATTGGTTCGGCCTGGCAGGACGATTCAGTAGAACGGTGCGAGTTCATAGCGAACGGGCGCCGCTCAACACACGAAAAGGCCTAACTTGTCAGCATAGGGATAGTTTGCACCTTTTAATAAATATACACACACACACACACACACACACACAAAAAAAAAACGGTTTGGCCACTATGTGGCCGTTTTCATGGGCGGCTACATATACAACAAACTACTGATATAATGACCAGTTATCACAGCACTTATCATGAGTTCCAGTGTGAATCAAATCGAATAGCACACATGATTCAAAATGAGCGAATAGATCTATATTGTCAGGATGTCAAAACAGAGGTCTTGCCCCAGAGATTGAGACACCAGAAGCAGGTCGGTCTTTTAACAGAACGCGCAAGCGAGTTCTTCTTCGTCCGTTTCATAGTGCTTCATGGCACATGCACGACTGCCATCGTCTTTCTTGAGCAATCATGTGACATTTGCCTCCCTCCGAAAGAGGCATCGTCCCGATGAGCGACTTAAGTGCTCTACCAGGCTTATGAAGTGGTTGCACCAAAACGGTAACCGGGAGCTAATTAACTCAATAATTACGGTTTCATATGCACGACGTGCACGATTTCGGGTAAATGCTTTTGGCGCTTAGAACTACAATCAGTGTTGGGAACAACTTCGTAGTTCACATCGTTCAAGCGTCGCGTGGCGCAGTATGGGCCAAAGTACCGTGTTAGTGGTTTTTAAGACAGTCCACATCGACGTATCCGAATCTAGACCCATACCTTGTCGCCTGGTGTGTAGCTAGTGAACTTGTGACGGGGGTTGTACTGTTGTGGATCTTGATGCTGCTGATGACAGATGCCCACGTGTGCGAGCTGTCTGGCTTCCTCGACGCGCTCAGTGAATTTTTCGGCGTCTACATGGATGTCGTCACACTCATGCGGCAACATGGCGTCCAATGTTGTCGTGACTTCGCGACCATAGATCAGACCACGGTGTAGGAAGGGGAGGTGACTGATCGCCTCGGAGGCGCAGCAAAGCAGCTCCGTGGAGAACTTGTTCGGTTTCGCCTTCTCCCTACCAGATGGGGCTAGAAGTACCGGGGCCATGCCAGTCGCGAACTAATAGCGGCCACCTCAGTTCGCTCCGACACGAGGCCGTCTTTCATATCGAACGTCTCTCTTTTTTGTGAACTATCCACAATATTTGAAAGTTTTGGTTAACCCTGTGAGCATATACGACGTGTGTGTGGCCATGTAAAAGCGATGGGGAAGAAGTGTTTCGCCCCACGCTGCAACACAGAGTAAAAGCCCTGTAGCGAGAAACTTTCGCTGTTTTCTGCGCCGAGAGATGAAGAACGCCTTCGGGTGTGGATGAATGCCATTCCACGCAGGGATCGAATCCTACAGTCAACAGACCACCTTTGCGAACAACACTTCGGGTCTCATTTGGTGAGCAAAACCTGAGAAGCTGTCTACAACGGCAATTGATGTTTTGTGTCGAGCACCCCGGAAAGCATTCCTCTCCAAAGATGCAGTGCCCAGTATTTTTCCGGACTGCCCAAGCTGTCTCTCGAAAGAAAAAAAACAACGCAAAAGGCCAGCCGAGAGACTTGACGTCAACGAGACTTTCAAGAAGCACCGAAAGCAAAGCCAGGAACTCAGTGGCTTGCTTTCTCAATGCTTTCTTGCGAATCCCCCAAAAGTGGTGCCACTGCTTCGGACATGCTCTTGCATGATTGTACCTCGGCACCCCTCGCAGCGCTGTCAACTTTTGATGAACTGTTACTATGTACAAACCCTGTAACATAGTTTACTATGTTACAGGGTTTGTGTGCCGGAAGTTGCTGAATAGCACAACGTGCGAAACGTGCAAACTTGGCCTTGTGAGACCTGTTGCTCACTCGCAGATGCCTGAAGCAGCCCTCATAAACTGTAAGACCCTTGGAAAGCTCATTCATCCCACAACTAACATATTTGTGTTACGTCGCGCAGCAGAAGTAGTGTTTCAAAGAAATTGCACGCAAAGGAATGCTTACGAGCTCACCATTGATCATATATTAGATAACAACTGGCTCTCATTCCCTTGCATGAACCACAGAGATGAAGTAATTGCTAAAATCTTGCATTGTTATGTGGGCCTTCGGATGAGGCAGTATTGTAAGCAGAGAAAAGAAAAGGAAAACAAGGCACACAAGCTCAGAAAACTGTCAAAACTTGTGACTGCACAAGCGTCCTAAACAGAGTATTTGGCTTGGTGTTTGAATGTGTGCGATTTGCTCAACGTTTCTTGTTGGGTACATTTTTCTGTATAACAGTGCAATAAACAAGTATATGTGTGACCACGCTTATCAGGCATGAATAACTGTAAAAACATGTTTAAAAAAGTATCAACGCAAAACTGAAGTAGATATCTGATTCATATGTGTGCCCGAGTTCAGAGAAATTCAAAT
The DNA here is from genome assembly GCA_013436015.1 of Rhipicephalus annulatus. Classification (NCBI taxonomy): domain Eukaryota; kingdom Metazoa; phylum Arthropoda; class Arachnida; order Ixodida; family Ixodidae; genus Rhipicephalus; species Rhipicephalus annulatus. Next base: position 122,369 of record WOVY01000745.1, read on the forward strand.
TTCCTTCGTATGCCGAAGTCACCGTGGCTGTGATGGATAGCACTGGTGCACCGCAACATTTAATTGCCCCTATTTCTGTTTAAATTACTCGCAGAGGAGGTTGCGTCTTCGCGAAGAATTGTTGAAGCTACAGTCGCTGTCGTGTCCCGAATAGCGTGCATGCACTTCGGCCTTAAAATTCACACACCAACTCAAGACGTCCAAAGAACCTCGGTTCTTTCGAAACGGTATTTTCGTTAGAAGAGACTCTAAATTCACGCCACTGAAATCCAAGCACGCGCTGTATACGAAACAGTGCGAGGCGCGTTTCATGCCCGTGGCAACTGAAGACCCGCAGTACATGGCCCCTGTCCGCGCAGCGGCACCTACAAGCACACACGTCCGCGCCGAACCAAGTTTCGACACGCTCGCCCGCCGCGTTGAGTCACCTCTCCTTCCTATACCAGGGATCAGACTGAACGGTGTCATTCCAGTTGTTTCTTGTCGAGCGGTATTATAGGTAAAGGTCACGTATGGCAATATCTGATCCCAGTTTTTATGTTCCGTGTCAACGTGCATGGTGATCATGTCTGTGAGGGTCCTATTGAGGCGCTGTGTCAGTTCGTTTGTCGGCAGATGGTTTGCAGTTGTTTTCCGTTGTCGGCGGATGGTATGCAGTTGTTCTCCGGTGAGCTGTACCGCTGAGTCTGAGAACATACTCCAAAATCTCTGCGGTGAACGCAGGTCCTCTGTCTGTGATCCCTGCTGTCGGAGTGCCATGCCGAAGGACAATGTTTTCAATGGAGAACTGTGCGGCTTCTGATGTTGTGCCGCGCTGCATAGCTTTAGTTTCCGCATAACAGGGGAGGTAATCAGTGGTCACAATAATCCATCTGTTCCCTGTTGTGGAAGTTGGAAAGAGACCCAGGAAATCCATTCCAATCTGGGTGAACGGCTTTTCTGGTGCTTCGAGTGGATGTAAAAGACCGGCTGGCTTGCTGGGAGGTGCTTTGCGTCTTTGGCCGTCGGTGCAAGTTCACACGTGATGGTTAACAGCAGCACGTAACTTTAACTAGTAGTACTTGCATCAAAGTCGGCACAATGTTTGGGTGTAGCCTAGATGACCAGAAGTTGCTTCATCATGGCACGCTTCCACGATTCCTTTTCGGAAAGAGGCAGGCACGACGAGTAAGTGCGGGTTACTGGTTGGTGAGAAGTTTTTTTTATGGAGAACATTGTTTCACAAGCAAAAAGATGGCAGTTCTCTAGCAAATAGCCGCGCCTTGTCTTTACATAGTCCTTCTAAATACTCAATGAGTGGAAACAGCTCAGGGTCACTGCGCTGCTCTGGTGCAATAGTGGCTGTGTTGACAACTCCCACGAATGCCGCGTCAGTGTTTTCGTCGTCAGGAGCAACAATTTCCACTGGCGACCGTGAGAGACAGAACGTATAATGGGGCTTAAAAGACAACATAAATTAAATGCCTCAGCCTGCAACACCGAGATATAACAGGCTTAAACCGTGAGAAACAGTCGGTGTCGGTGTTCCCTTTTCCAGATTTATAGATGATGGTCATGTCGAACTTTTGAAGCCTTAGGCTCCCGCGCACCAAACAGCCAGATGGATCTTTAAGGTTGGTGAGCCAGCACAAAGAGTGATGGTCACTAACAACCTTGAAGGAGCGGCGGTACAAATATCGACGAAATTTGATGACAAGCCACACCAAGGCAAGACACTCTTTCTCGGTAGTCGAGTAGTTCTCCTCCGTGCGAGAGAGAGTTCTGCTGGCGTAGGCTATTACTCTTTCACAGCCGTCTTGCCACTGCACCATAACGGCCCTAGACCTACATTGCTGGTGTCAGTGTGAAGTACTGCAGGTGCTTCCTGGTCGAAGTGCGCAAGGACTGGAGGTGTTTGCAGGCACTGTCATTGTTCATTGAATGCCATTTGCTCCTGTTCACCCTAAAAAAAGGGGGCGTCCTCACGTGTGAGTCAAGTCAATGGCGCCGCAATAGACGAAAAGTCCTCGATAAATCGCCGGTAATAGGCGCACAAGCCTAAGAAGCGTCTCGCGGCCTTTTTGTCGCATGGTGCAGGAAATCGCGCTACGGCGTGTATTTTGGCCGGGTCAGCTCGAACGCCCTTGAGACTGACAACGTGGCCTAAGAATCTGAGTCCGTTGAAACCAAAATGATATTTTTCCCATTTTAAAGTAAGGCCAGCCGAACGTATGGCTTGGAGGACGGTGAATAGACGGCTGAGATGTTCCTCGAATGTTGCTGAGAATACAATAACATCGTCCAGATAGACCGAGCATGTTGCCACTTCAGGCCTGATAGTACGGTGTCCATAAGACGCTGAAAAGTGGCTGGTGCCAAACAGAACCCAAAAGGAAGCACCTTAAATTCGTAAAGGCCATCGGGCGTCACAAAGGCCGTTTTTTCACGATCTCTCTCGTCGACTTCTATCTGCCAGTAGCCGCTTCGGAAGTCCATTGAAGAGAAATAGCACGCATGATGCAGCCGATTGAGTGAATCGTCTATGGCATGGCGATTCACTCATGACGGTAATAGCAGAAAATGACGGCAATAGCAGGCAATGTGACCTGGTTCTCCGCGGCGGAAGCAAATAGGTCGACTGTCGGCCATGCGCCATAAGTCAGTTCCGCGAACTGGTGGTCGTCTTATGCAATCCCGTTGCCACCAGACACGTCAGCGGGTCGTGACTGAAAGGGCGTCACCACAAATGACGGTGGAGGACAACGGACCGCACCAGCGTAGCTCGCTTAATGTGGCTCAGGACTTGGCGCGGGTAGTGTAACGGCTTGCCTCAACTCCTGGCGGACGATTTCGGCAATAGATGCGACAGGTGAATGGGTAGGAGGAAAGCAGAGGGCCCGAAGTTCCTCACGCAGTATTTCCCTAATCATTTGTCGCAGAGAACTTTAGCAGACAGCAGTGTTCTGAGCTGCAGCACTTACTGCCGTGTGGTTCGGCAGGCGGTCAAAATGTCGGCATCGTTGTTGCAGTGCGCGCTCAATGACAGTCACCTCTCTTATGAATTCATCTACTGTTGTAGGAGGATTTCGTACAAGGCCCACAAACACTGGTTTCTTAACACCCTGCATTAGGTGACGTACCTTCTTCGCCTCGGGCACGTCAGGGTCAACTTGTCGAAACAGACGGATTATACCCTATGTGTACATGGCAGCTTGGCACGTGGGTCTCAATCAGTTGCTGTGCGCGATACCGTCGGTCTGAGTTCAAAAATGTGGTGAGGAGCTTCCAAAAGAAATCTTCCCAAGATCGGAAAGTAGCTTCCCGGTTCTCGTACCACGTGCAAGCGCTATCTTCCCGTTGGGTTTTGGCACGTGGGTCTCAATCAGTTGCTGTGCGCGATACCGTCGGTCTGAGTTCAAAAATGTGGTGAGGAGCTTCCAAAAGAAATCTTCCCAAGATCGGAAAGTAGCTTCCCGGTTCTCGTACCACGTGCAAGCGCTATCTTCCCGTGTGAAATATGCATGGCCAAGTTTGTGCTGTTCGCTCCAGTGGTTAGATACAGTGCCCCGTTCGAACTGTTCGAGCCAGTCCTCAACACTCTCATACTCTTCCCCACGGGAAACTTCAGGAACGCAAGGATGTTCAAGAGTCACCTGCAAGGGAAGAGTGGTCTCCGATGGAAGGATAATCGTGGATGTGGTAGGAGCTGCCATGCTGGTAAGAGGTGTACGGACTCCGGATTTTAGCCTAGTAGGCGCCGACTGAATCGGTGCACAAGAGTCGTGACCAGGGGCCGAGTCTCTGGACTAGGCGAACGGATCCGAGCAAGACTGTCCTGCATCAAATTGTAGGCTCTAGCACCTCCACCAGTATCATGACGTCAAAACAGAGGTCTTGCCGCAGAGATTGAGACACAAGAAGCAGGTCGGTCTTTTAATAGAACGCGCGAGTTCTTTTTCGTCCATTTCATAGTCCCTGATGGCACATGCACAACTGCCATCATCTTTCTTGAGCAAGCACGTGACAATGTTATTCCACATGTAACGCCCTGTTGAGGTGGTTTCACTTCAGCCGTAAAAACTACACCGTGAACGCACCTGCCTATGGAAAATCCACACACCTGCGAAACCTCACTTGAAGGTTAAAGGGGAACATGGCACACAAACGAACGTATTAGCCTTGCATCTTTTCCCCATTTTTAAAGTTAAAAAGCTTGTTACGCCGACTTATACGTTATAAATAAATTTGAAAAAATTACATAATTAACAGGTTACCTCTTGTAGTCTACCAAAACTCAAATCCTGCTGCTGTTAAAACTCGCTTCCACTTCCTTCGAACCAAATCAAATGACATTTGCACATGCCTTGTTTCAATTAAAAACAAGATACTGTGCAGGTTAGATGAATCATATCAAGTATGCTCATTTTTCTGCATAATATGCAGTACATGCTATTAGAATTCAACAAGAAATTATTTGACCAAATCAGTATTCACTTCAAATGTAAAATGTGCTACTCGCACAACCCTAGTATTTCCCAATAATGATTCTTCTGATGTGCCTCTTTATCATCATCAGCCTGACGATACCCACTGCAGGACAAAGGCCTCTTCCATGATCCAACAATCAATCCGGTATTGTGCTTTCTGCTGCCACATTATACCTGGAAACTTTTTAATCTCATCGGCCCACCTAACTTTCTGTCTCACTTTCATGCATTTGCTTTCTCTGAAAATCCAGTCAGTTATCCTTAAAGACCAGCGCTTATCCTGCCTACATGCTATGTGCCCGGCCCATGTCCATTTCTTCTTCTCGATTTCAACTATTATATCCTTAACCCCGGTTTGTTTCCTGGCCCACTCTGCTCTCTTCTTGTTTCTTAAGGTTACATCTATCACTTACCTTTCCATTGCTCGCTATGTCGTCCTCAATCTAAGCTGAACCTTTTTTGTAAGCCTCCAACTTTCTGCTCTGTAGGTAAATGATGGCAAGATGCAGCTATTATATACCTTCCCCGTGAGGGTTAGTGGTAGATTACCATTCATGATTACAGAATGCTTTCCAAATGTGATACACCCCATCTTTATTCTTCTAGTTATTTCACTCTCATGGTTCGGCTCCGCGGTTACTACCTGTCCCTTAGTAGATATATTCCTTTAAAACTTCCAGCATCTCTCCACCTACTGCAAAGTGATGTTTTCTACCAAGACTATTGCATTGATTGATATGTGGGGTTTAACGTCCCAAAACCACTATATGATTATGAGAGACGCCGTAGTGGAGGGCTCCGGAAATTTAGACCACCTGGGGTTCTTTAACGTGCACCCAAATCTGAGCACACGGGCCTACAGCATTTCCGCCTCCATCGGAAATGCAGCCGCCGCAGCCGGGAATCGAACCCGCGCCCTGCGGGTCAGCAGCCGAGTACCTTAGCCACTAGACCACCGCGGCGGGGCCAAGACTATTGCACATTAGTTTAGTTTTGTACATATGTAAATTTTCAAACCTACTTATCTGCTTTCCGTGTCCCATTCAGTAATCATGAGCTGTAATTCATTCCCAGAGTTACTCGTCAAGGCAATGTCATCAGCAAATCGCAAGTTACTAAGATATTCTCCATTAACTCTTATCCATAACTCTTCCCAATCTAGGGTGTTGAAAACCTCCTATAAATCTCTTAGCCTTACACCCTTCTTCATTGGGGTTCTGTCACTTTCTTTATGGAGGATTATGGTAGCTGTGGATTCACTGTAGATTTCTTCCAGTCTGTTTATGTAAGATTCTTCGATTGCCCTCATTTCGCAGTGCCTGCGTCACTGCTGATGTCTCTACTGAGTTGACTGACATGTGGGGTTTAATGTCCCAAAACCACCATATGATTATGAGAGACGCCGTAGTGGAGGGCTCCGGAAATTTCGACCACCTGGGGTTCTTTACTGTGCACCCAAATCTGAGCACACGGGCCTAAAACATTTCCCCCTCCATTGGAAAGGCAGCTGCCGCAGCCGGGATTCGAACCTGCGACCTGTGGGTCAGCAGCCGAGTACCTTAGCAACTAGACTACCGCAGCAGGGCTGTCTCTACTGAGTCAAATGCCTTCTCGTAATTTATGAAGACTATGTAGAGGGGTTGGTTGTATTCCAGGCATTTCTCTATTACCTGATTGATAGTATGAATATGGTCTATTGTGGAGTAGCAGGTACAAAATCTTGCTTGGTCCTTTGGTTAATTAAACTCTAATGTCGTCTTAATTCTATTAGGTATTATTTTTATAAATAGTTTGTACAGAATATACAGTAAGCTGATCGGCCTGTAATTTGTCTATCATGCGTGATCAAATGTTTACTTTTCTGTCATTAACTCAAGTCACTCAGAAGGGTGTTGCCAATCAAACTGAGCGTCAGAAAGTTTCCCCTTCATATTATTATCACCACATGAATTCAAAAGTATTATAAAATACCTCTTGTATTTTCAGTAAAATCCTGTCTTATTTTTAGTCAATTATTAGCCTTTGTGTAGTTGCCTTAAAATTAAAAGCTCGCTAAAGCTGCACCTTTATTTAAAAATGGGGATAAACGTTCGACAGGAAACTATAGATCTGAGTCACCAACCTTTATATAATGCAAACTGATTGATCACAATATTGCTTTACATATCTATGAACCCCTTGATCTAACATTTTTTCTTTTCTAACCAACGTGGTGTCAGGAAGAGCTACTCTTGTGATTCACAGTTGTTTATCCAACACCCAATATTAATTTTAACACTAATGAAGTAAACAAACTCACTGCAGTTTTCATATAAATTTCCAAGGCTTTTGACAGTCATTCGTTGTCATCTGTTTTTCAAATGATCTGCGCTCCGATTGAATAGCTTAACTCTATCATGGCTACTCAGTTTCTTATGCTTTTGTCAGCAGTTTGCGGAAGTTAAACTGGCCCTGTAACACTTTCAGAAGTAACCAATGAATGGATTGGCTGAAAGAATTTGTTGCCTCACAAACTAAATGCCGCAAAATTTTAAGAATGTGTCCAGTACGAGCAGAGTTACAAAGATTTGACGCATGTTTCAACTGCATTCTCTCTTCTCTTATCTCGAAAACACTGAAAGCTAAGCAGGGAGAGGTGACAGGAGGGAACAAAATGTGTTATGCACACCATGAGCACTTTAACTTTTCTTTGAATGCATAGCTTTTCAGTGCGATTGCTCGCACATGTGGGAAGAAGTTGCTGTCTCTCGTGGCATCCCTAGTAATGACCGAGCGCACCAATCTCAAATCAGCCAATGGCTGATACTTGGCCTGGAACGTAGTGACTTTGGAGCTTGTAACATCAATTGTCGAGAGAAGAAAAAGCGATTTTTGGTTGGCTGAGTATTTATTGTGAATTCCCGACCACGCCCTGCGCTATAAAATTTGGTACCTGTGTTCTTGGGAGCCTCAACTGCCAATCAGCAGTGTTTTTTGACACTGCTCGAAAAGTGTTGCAGGGCTCTTGTAACGGTTTTACACCAGGGCTTTGCTATGTCACTTCTGGTATACCTCAGAGGAAGGAGTTTAGGGGCACCTATTATTCTCGGTGCTGATTAAGAAATTTCAAATATTTTTCTAACAGTGTGTGCTATTCAATTTATTTCACACTAAAATTTTTACTATTCGAACTTCCCAAACACAAATGGAGTCAACATCCAACTGAAAGTGACCCCTTCAAACCTGTATAATACTTCATCTCATCACATTTTCGTATTGTGGCAAAGCTGCCTTTAAGTGGGCAGACTGCTCTTTGGGACTAAAAAGTGACATAAAAAATCATTTTTTAAAATTGACATATTTGGTATCTGCAAGTATTTTGCTCTCTCTCTGCAAATTTTTACACACCAGGAAGAGGTAATTTTTTTGTAATGTCATTCTAACTGTCCAGATTCTTGGTGCTGTTAACATGCAAAACCTGCAAAAAAAAAATGGGGAACCAACTTCGAGGCCTCTTTATAATTTGCCGGCACCTATGTTAGAAGCTCTGCTATGAATTTATGAGAACTTTCATGAGGATTGCAAAACATGCACACCATGAATGTTGCTTTTTGAAGAAGCTGTGTGTTTTCAGTTTTTTCCATTTTTCTCAAAAAAGTAAATTTACAACTGTTCAATTTTGAGGCCTCAATATCTCTGCAGCTAGGGCAGGTACAACAATAATTCTTTTTGCAATGGAAACCTGCATTTGTGTATAATGCAAGTATGGGAGCGAACAAGCCTTTTTAATTAATCACTCATCAAAACTTTAACACAATTCCAACTGCTTTTGAAAATGAATAGTTTGCTGTAAAATACTAAGAAAGGCTTAAAAACAAAAAAACTCTTGCATTATTTCAATCTATTATCATTAGTCTATGTTAGGATATTTTAAATATCACTTTTAATTAAGCACTTTTCTTTCTATGGTGGCCTTAAACAATAGGGGGTGAACTTAAGTTATCTCAGGAATAAAATGAGTTACAGAAAAACTATTTAAACATTTAAGGGGGCAGACTGGTTTTTGGAACCAGAAAGTGACAAAAAAATTTATTTTTTAAGATTGACATATTTGGTTTTTGCAAATATTTTTCTATCTCTACAAATTTTCACACATCAGGAAGTGGTAATTTTTTTGTAATGTCATTCTAACTGTCCAGATTCTTGGTGCTGTTAACATGCAGAACCTGCAAAAAAAAATGGGGAACCGACTTCGAGGCTTCTTTATAATTTGCCGGCACCTGTGTTAGAACCTCTGCTACAAATTTATGAGCACCTTTATGAGGATCGCAAAACATGCGCACCATGATTGTTGCTTTTTGAAGAAGCTGTGTGTTTTTAGTTTTTTCCCTTTTTTCCGAAACCGTAAATTTGCGACTGTTCAATTTTGAGGCCTCAATATCTCTGCAACTATAGGCCAGGTACAATAATTCTTTTTGCGATGGAAACCTGTATGTGTGTAGAATGCAAGTATGGGAGCAGAATGTAGAGCACAAGCCTTTTTAATTAATTACTCATCAAAATTGTAACACAATTCCAACTGCTTTTGACAATGAATAGTTCATTTTGCTGTAAATTAACCAGGAAAGGCCTAAAAACAAAAACTCTTGCATACTTTCAATCTATAGTCATTAGTCTATGTTGGTATATCTTAAATATCACTTTTAATTAAGCACTTTTTTTTGTATGGTGGCTTTAAACAATAGGGGGTGAACTTAAGTTATCTCAGAAACAAGATGAGTTACAAGAAAACTAATTAAATATTTGAAATTAGCAGAAAAAACTGCATATTCCAGTGCAGTTTTATTAAGATCAGTGAAGAAATAAGCAAGATGATGTCTAAGACCAGTCTGCCCCCTTAAAATCAGCAGAAAAAACTGCATAATTCTGTGCAGTTTGATCAAGACCACTGAAGAAATAAACAAAAAATGTCTAAGAACAGTCTGCCCCCTTAATGCTCTGTTACAGTTGAACTTTTTGAATATGTTGTAAAAGAGCTAGTTGGTTGCTCATAAAAAAAATAATTGGATTAAGCAAGCACACCCAAAAACTAATAAAATAAGGACTAAGTATGTGCACCTGGTGGCGCATGCTTTGTGTGGCTGTGAGGCACAATTCTTTGAGACATATATGCTAGGCAGAAGCACAGAAAGACAGCACACGAACTGTTAGGGATGTTTTTATAAAAATGAATGAGCACCCCTGTGTAAGCATACCTTAGTTATTTTTGTTTTTCTGGTTAAATTCATTTCATCAACTCTAGGCTGTAAAAAGAAGGAAGAGGTCTTGATAGCATGTTGAGTTGGCTTCTTTGTTAGTGTGCATGCTCCACATCAAAGCATTCATGAGATGAATGAACAGTTGGAGGTGAGCACTGTATATGTTTGGCACCACAGTGAGAGCACGTAAAAATGTGCCATGTGTTTGCATTCTAATTATGATTTTTAAATTTCCATACAATCAACAAAAAATTAAAAATGACTCCTTTAAACTTTCAGTACGCCTCTCCTCATAACACATTCTTACTACGAAAAAGCTGCCTTTCAGGCTTCGCTACGATTGCAAATGCTTGAGAAGACGCTTGTTTCAATATGGAGATAGATGTAGCTGTGTAAGAGGCTCAATTAGGGCTGCTTTGAAACTGAAATTAGGACAGAAAGTCAGAAAAATTGAATAGAGAAGATTTTTAACATACAAAGTTTCAGGTGTTCATGTATGTTGACGCCTACGGGGCACACTTGGAACCCTTAACTCGAACAGTCTTTAACCTTGTCTGCCACATCTGTTGGGCTTTCGCATAACTTGAAAGAAAAGGAGATGCTGAAGAAATATCTGCCTTTCATGTGTAGATTGTAGTCAGCAGCACTTTGGTTGCACAAAATCATGTGCCGATACAATTTGACTTCTGTATTGCTTTGCTCTTGATAAGAAAACTACGAAGTACCACATGCCACCATTCTATCAATACTTTCATGTTGCCGTCTCATAAGCATACCCTTAAAAATCCTTCCCAACTTTTTTCTCACAACTTCACTTCAAACTATTTGAAAAAGATTATAGAAAGATTAGAAAAATATGTGATTCAATTCACACACATACTTCAATACACTCAAACCCTAATATAACAATGTTGCATCTTACACAAAAATAGTATCATTATACAGTCGACTCTCGATTCAAACTCGAAGGGACCTCTGAATTTTGTGTGAATTATCAAAAAGTTTCAGTTATCAGAAGTTCTCAGACAGACGAGTTTTAGTGAGGTGACACCACACAATATGATTATGCATTCATTTTATCACATTTAAAATTTTTAAAATGCTTTTAGACCCTGACTGCACATAATTAACAGAAAATAGACAAGTAAGGTCCAAAAGTTTATTGGCCATTTACTGCTTATGCGACCTTTTAAAAAATAGTGAACTGCCAACTGCTTCTTTGCTATAGGTAGGTGCCTTCAGCAAAAAGCTCTCTATACCAGTTCGGAAGCATCACAGTTTACCATGCGGTGGGCTTTGTTTGAAACATTTGTTTACTAATGAAGCCTTTTTCCTTGAAGGCCTGAGGTGCTTATTTTTTATACTTAGACTGTTAGGATTATATTAGCATGCAAATTTTTAAATAGTAGTGGGAAAACAGCAGATATTTTCAGGTATGAAGCTGCAAAAAGTATGAATCAACCGAATGATGGAGTTTCAATTAAGAGGCTTTTAAGTACTTTGAAAGAATAGAGGGCCAACCAAAAAATTTACCTTTGTTTGAATTTACCGAAAGTATGAATTATCAGGGCTTAAATTATTATGAGCCTACTGTATCTGAAAAATTCATTAAAAAGGTTTATTCCTTACACTATATCTACTGCAAGACTGTTTTTCATTTACTTCGCTAGAAACAATATTTCGTTATATCTGGGTTCGTTATATCATGGTTTGATTGTATTCAAATTTGCTTCACACCCATAACTTTCATAATCATACAGCTCTAGGAGGAGGAGGAGGAGGAGGAATAAATGAGGAAGGACAGGGAGGTTAGCCAGTTCTCAGACCGGCTGGCTACCCTGTACTGGGGAAGGGGGTAAGGGGGATAAAAGATTAGAGAAAAGAGACGTTGTAAAAAAAAAGAGAGAGAAGGTCATCAGACGATCCACGACGCTGTTTACAGTCTGTCTCTAAGACCACTTGCCCGCAGAAAGCGCAACAACGCTCTCAATGCCTTGCGTGCAGAGGACGGTCTCGGCCAGTGTCCTAATACCCTTTCTTCCGACAATTGGCGATTGTCTATTCTATCTAAAGCTTTTGACAGTTCTTTTCTTGGCACGCTGAAGCGGGGACACTCGCAGAGAAGATGGGAGAAATTCTCTGCGCAGCCACAGTTGTCACATGTCGGGCTTCTGGCCATTTTGATTCGAAACGAATAAGCATTTGTAAAGGCCACCCTAATCCACAGACGGCACAAAAGTGTCTCCTCTTCTCTGGTTATTCCTGATGGAAGACGGAGCTGTAGGTGTGGGTCCAAATTATGAAGGCAGACGTTGGTGAATGCCAGTGAATTCCACTGAGCGAGTGTCAGTTCTCGTGCAAGTGATCGAAGCCTTGCAGCGGCGTCCGTTCTTGATAATGGTATAGCTACACAAGGGGCATCGTCATGAGCAGTTCGGGCTGCTTCATCTGCACGGTCGTTTCCATCAATGCTGCAGTGGCCTGGTATCCATTGATATGCTATGTCATGTTGTTTCTCTATAGCCCGGTGATGGAGCAGTCGTATTTCAGCAATTAGCTGTTCGTTTGGTCCATGACAATATGGCGAGGCAATTCCCTGGAGAGCTGCTTTGGAGTCGGAGAATATTGACCATGTCTGTTGCGGTTCTTCAACTAGGAACTCCAGAGCGGCACGAATGGCGGCGAGTTCTGCCGCCGTGGATGATGTCAGATGCGAGGTCCTGAACTTTATCGTGATGAATTTCTCCGGAATTACCACTGCGCCTGTTGAACTTGTTGAAGTGACCGACCCATTCGTGTAAATGTGAATGCGTCCACTGTGTTTCTCATGCAGAAACAGTAATGTTGTTTGTTTTAGGGCCAAATTTGACAAATTTTTCTTCTTTTGCATTCCGGGGATGGTTATCAGGGCTTCCAGTGGATGTAGACACCACAATGGTAACGACGGTCTTGCTGCGTGCGTGAAGTTCGTGGGAATCACCGTGCGATGTGGGGCAATAATAGAGCAGAACGCAGGGCATGGCCTGGAAGTTGGAAGGGAGGCAAGGTGATGAGATTGAATCCGGGTGGCATGTCTTATGTGCGTTCTTGAAGCATCGACACGAATGTAGGTTGTGATAGGGTGTTCATGAGCGATTGCGACAGTCGCTGCTGAGGATGCGCATCTCGACAGCCTGAGGCATATTCTCAGTGCTTGAGCTTGTAATGACTGGAGGACGTGAACGTTTGTTATGCGGGCCTTGCCAAGCACAGGTAGGCTGTAGCGCATGAAGCCAAGAAAAAGTGCAGCATACAGTTGGAGCATGGCTCGTACCGATGCACCCCATGATTTTCCCGCAAGAAACCTTAGGACGTGGGTGATCATGGTCAGTTTCTTCTTCATGTAAGCGATATGAGGGCTCCAAGACAAATCACGATCTATTATTACTCCCAGGAAACGGTGAGTCTTTTGATAGCTGATTGTGTGTCCATTAATTCTGATGCAGTATGGCGTCATTGTCTTGCGCGTAAACGCAACTAGTGAGCATTTCTCATATGACAGCTCCAGTCCTCGTCCTTGAAGGTAGTTTGACGTCAGTGTAGCCGCTGTCTGAAGCCTGGCTCGTACGTGTAGACACGTGACCCCTGATGCCCAGATGCAGATGTCGTCCGCGTATATCGACAGATGTACGGAGTGTGGCAGGACGTCAATGAGGCCGATGAGCGCAAGGTTGAAAAGTATGGGGCTTAGGACCCCACCTTGAGGTACGCTGCGATAAGTATGATGTTGCCTTGTTGCGCCATCTTCTGTCTGAACGAAGAAGGTTCTGTCTTTCAAATAGCTGTAGATCCATTGGTAAACGCGGCCTCCCAATCCAATGCTTCCCAAGGCGTCCAGGATGGTTTCATGTAATACATTGTCGTATGCAGCCTTAATATCCAAGAAAAGTGCCGCTGATAATCTCTTTAGGCTCTTCTGCTGTTGTACAGACGTGACAAGATCAACAACATTGTCTATGGAAGATCGTCCACGTCGAAAGCCGGTCAAAGCATCGGGGTATATATTGTTATGTTCCAAGTACCACTCCAGGCGAGTCAGCACCATTCTCTCCATCACCTTTCCAAAACAGCTGGCAAGTGCGATGGGGCGATAGGAGGCCATGTCCAGAGGCGATTTGCCTGGTTTGAGCAGGGGCACAAGGCGGCTGCACTTCCACGAAGGAGGAACCGAACCGTTGCTCCACGAGTCATTGTATACAGCTAGAACGGCACGCCGAGCTGTTCGTCCTAGGTTAGCAAGGGCCATGTAAGTGACTCCATCGGGTCCAGGCGATGACGAGCGCTTACATTCTGCCAATGCTGCCTGAAGCTCCTCTAGAGAAAACATATTGTCCATCCGAGTGTCTCTGGACACCGGCGCGTTTCGTAGGTTACTCATGTTGATCCCGGACCCCTTGTTTGCAACCCTGGCACAGAAGTCTTCCGCTACATCGATTTCACGCCGGCCTTGGTGGAGAGCAAGGCATTTGAACGGACAATACAGCTCTAGTATTCATTGGTGACTTGCCTTCTGGTTTGTCTTCCTCTGCATGGCTGTCACTCGATGACTGCAGCACATATCGCACAAAAGACACTTGACAGTCAAACCTCATTTTACGTAACCTACTAACGGTTAAAACATAGTTGCAATGAGTCCTTGATCAAGCCTTAGAGACTAATGTATTCAAGGGCCACTTAAGCCATAGTGGCTCCCAATATGCTTACCAATTAGTGCGTATCAATTGCGTACCGCAATAACATTTTGCGCCACATAAGTTTAGTGCGCCGCTGAACTTGCAAACACCACAACGTATGGCAAATGGTTTTTTTCTGCTTTGATAAGTGCGAAGATTGGCCAATCAACTATTCTAATATCCGTGTGATTGCGGCGATGCCTTTGCAAGTAATCATAGAGAAAAGTGAGGGGACCCTAAAGCTTCGCCTTTAGGAGTTACACTGGATAGCGATAGCTTGTTTACAATGCGTATTTCAAACACTTAGTGCATAAAACCTTTTCGAAATTGCTATTGTCAGTAGTTGATCAACGGTCGATGCTCCGTTTGCTGCTATCAGTCCAAGACTGCTACTGTAATCGGACTTTCCGTTTACCGGGCACAGGTTCGCCCAAATAAACAGTTAAATTCCAACGCAAAGTCTCCTGTCTTCGGCTACGTCACGACCCCGTGACATCTGGTGGAGGTGCTGCTTCGTTCATGTACCGGACGCCCCCATCAAGCCGTGAACCCAGCCCACGTCGCGGAGAAGACACCGTCGCCAACCAAGAGCAGCGAACAAGCAGCCGACAGCAAGGTCTCCCACCGGAGTACGGGCTTCTACAAGACAAGGCGCGGAAGACCAAGGCCATGACCTCGACTGCAGCGACAATGACAACCGAAGCGTCCGAGCCTGCGATCGTCATTCATCAACCCAGGGAACCACCAACGTTCCATGGGTCATCGTTTGAAGACCCGGAAACCTGGCTAGAAACATACGACCGTGTGGCCGCCCTCAACCACTGGGAGAACGAAGAAAAGCTCCGTCGTGTGTACTTCTACCTGGAAGACACCGCAAGGACCTGGCTAGAGAATCGGGAGACCATGCTGCGAACGTGGGATGTCTTCTGCGGCGCATTTCTGCAAACGTTGGCGAGCGTCGCTGCTCTACTAGAGACCCGGGTTCAGCTACGAAATGAAAAGGTTGGAATTTTCACAGAGGAGATGACCCGCCTATTCAGTCACGCTGACCCAGACATGCCTGAGGAGAAGAAAGTTCGTTTCCTCATGCGAGGGGTCAAACAGGAGCTCTTCACGGGACTAATGAGGAATCCACTGAACACCGTCCAAGAATTCGTATCCGAGGCGACCACCATCGAAAAAACCCTGGACATGCGCACCAGACAGTATATTCGTCGCCTGACTTCAGAATGCGCTGCTGCTCAAGCCAGTGACTCCGAATACCTGCGTGAAATGATCCGAGCGATCGTGCGGGAAGAGCTGCGCAAACTGTTGCCTTCGGCGCAGCCTCAAGTGGATTCGATCGCCGACATTGTGCGAGAAGAAGTTCGGCAATCGCTTTGAATCCCCCAAACACTGCTGCCCGAGCCAGAAACTATGAGCTATGCCGCTGCAGTGTGCCACAACGCTCCTCCTCGTCCACGCCAAAACGCCGCCCCGTCGCAAACCCCATGACACTATATATCCACTACGTAGCCTTAAGAATTAGGTGCAGTCAAGTGGATGACTGACTTTAAACCACAAAGCCTTTATGATAATCACATGTTCTGATGGCCACTAACAATAGGCACTTGTACCATGCATTACAGTCGAATCTCATTAATTCGAACACGCTTAATTCGAACTTCCGGGTAATTCGAACTCACAATGAGGTCCCGTCAAAGCTATATGTATTTCAATAGGCGAAAACGCCTGGTAATTTGAACGTGCAGGCACTTGCGATGGGTAATTCGAACATACTGTGCTCCGAAAATGCTCTCAGCACCCCACCCAATCCCACGGCGGCACCTCCGACACCTAAAAAAAAGGCTGCGGTGGAATTTTTGCTCTCTCTCAAATGCCGATCTAAAAGAAAGCTACTTTCACTGCACTTCCAAGCAGAGGAAGTTCTTTTCACACATCTGCCTGCCACGCAAATGGCCTGGGTTCGATTCGCAATCGGATTCAAACAACCCTGGTCCGGTCCCAACTCTGCTCCAGGATTTTTTATCATTTATTTATTTTATTTGCATCACTCTCTATTTTTCAGTCACGCATAAGATAATGATTTTTCACTCACAAGCAACGATGCCCACGCCGGAATTTCTGCGAAACGAGCTTTTTAACGCTGTTGGGTTAAAAAAAGTGCCAGGCCTGCGCGGAAGGCGCAGCACAGTCACAGCGAAAGCTAGAAGAGCGGCCTTTCAGAGTCTATCAAAATACTGATTTGGGTACCTACTACAAGCACACATGCTCGATATTCACTAGCTCATTATTAATAAATATAATTGGGTAGTAGGCCGGCATACACTATGCTATTTTTCGTCATTCTTCTGGCAAGCGTGGTATCCGCTAAACATATGCAAGGAATTTTGTGCCAATTGTTCATGCAGTGGCTAAAGACGATGAAGAATTATGGCTTAAGTGGGTATGCGACACAGTTAATAGGGGAACATGAACAAGTTTTGTAATAGATTGGAGCATTGTACGACCCACTTCTTACGCTATTCGCATTGTGCGACGACTGGTTGGTCTTTCGCTGTTTTATAATGCTTTATAAGTCATACTAACGCGATTGCCTCCGCAACATCAAGCCCGCCTAAGGCAATTTGAAAACAAGTTACAAGCACCGGCATAGCTTAGTGGTATAATACTGGGCTGGCACCTAGCAGACCGGGGTCGAGGTCTACTGTGTCATTGGTGCTAGGTTTTTTTTCTAATTTCGCGTGACGTGGTTACGGACACCAGCGGTGGACAACTGCGCGTGACCCGAGTTATGATCTCATAACAGGTTTCACTGTAAAACAAACAAGAGGTGACAACCACAGACAAAGACACCAGCATGACTTATCGTTGATAAAAATCCTCATTACATTAAGTATACCAAGCTATCTGCTTGGGCACACGTGCAACGTAGCGCCGCTTTAAGCTTACTGCACACATTTAATAGGAGATTACATGAACACGCTGGCCCACCGATCGCTGCCACTTATTTGTGCATGATTGTGTTCAAGTGCGCAACGCTTTGTGAAAACACAAGCAGCTTGCTATCGTGGAGTTAAAGATACACTAAAGGCAAACATTAGGTTGATGTTGATTGTTAAGATACGAGGTTAGTCTGATAAGCACTTGGACTCACTGTGAGAGCAGGACGATATTGCATGAGACATATACTAACGTTGAGTATGCTCTCCAAGAGGGACACACGCAAAGGTCCAGATGAATCGAGCTCATGGTTTTGTTTTGGCCGCTTGAGGAAGCAGACCGTTTTCGTGTGTCTGTAATGTCTGGAATGAGAGAAATATCGGTTGGCGATTCGATTCTTGTTTTTTGGAATAAAAATTGCGCAGCAATATGAAAGAGCGACTGGATGCCGTCTATGGTGAGTATTCTCTTCTGATAGCAACCGTCAAAAATTGGTTCAATAAGTTTAAACGTGGTTGCAAGTCTGGTTTTGATGAGCCTCACCCAGGAGGCCCCGCAAACAGCTACGACGGGCGATAACGTGGCAAAAACCCACGACCTCGTACTGGCAGACCGCCAACTGAAGGTGCGCGAAGTAGCTGGGACATCTACAAAAACCATGTGGGTCATATTCCGCATGAAATTTTGGGTATTGAAAAGCTGTCTGCGTGATGGATGTCGCGGTTGCTCACTCCGGACAACAAGTGTGTCCAAAGGACAACTTCAAAGCAGTGTTTGAAGCTGTTTAGGCGTAATCTGAAGAAGTTTCTGCGTGGTTTTGCAACTGTCCACAAAACATAGATCCACTGGTGCATACCGGAGACCAAAGAACAGTCGAGACAGTGGACTGCACCCAGAAAACCTGCTCCAAAAAAGGCGAAAACTGTCGCATCGGCCGGAAAGGTGATGGCCACTATTTTTTGGGATTCTCAAGGTTCGATTTTCGTCGACTACCTTGAGAAGGGCAAAACAATGACCTTACTATACCGAAATAATGGGCCGATTGGACGTGGAATTGTAAAAAAGACGGCCGTACTTGGTGACGAAAACGGTGCTCTTCCACCATGACAATGCGCCAGCTCACACCTATGCTGTCCCCGCGGCCAAGTTGGTCAAACTGGGCTACTAAGTGGTGCCCCATGCAGCGTGTTTTCCAGATTTGGCCCCAGTGATTTCTTCTTGTTTCCCAACTTGAAAGAGTCACTCGCCCAATAAAAATTCTAGTCAGACGAAGAAGTTATCACCACCACAGAAGCCTAAGCTCAGGAGAAAACGTTTTTTTTTTTCTGATGAGATCAAGAAGCTGGAGGATCGCTGGGTCAACTGTATAGTGTTGAAAGTGAAAGGGGACAATGTTCAGAAATAAATCGACACTATTCAAAAACTTTCGTTGTTCTTTTGAAGGCTAAGTAATCATCGGACCACCTTTTTATGGTCCAGAAACCTCGTAGTGCTATTTTTGTTCCAACAAAGTGCTTATTTTTAAATACAATCCCGGTTTAGTGGTTCACATCACATTATCACACTTCAAATTACCCATGTAAATGCGGTTTTTCGGACATCACTGTTATTAGGTCCAACATTGCTCGCCTTTACTGCGCGACCGCCGACACTAGCAGCAGAAGAGCGAAACTAGCGGTAGCCACAGCAGCAACAACGGCCACTGAACAATTTCCTGCTTGCTTGGTTCAACTCGGCCTCTCTGTATGGCACCACCTATCCAGCCTGACCAGGTGAAAAGAGAACATTTGAACCACTCACGCCATTATCCATAGTAACGCCAGGAGGTTTTTCTTTCTATACATCAAGCATAAACAGACAAGCAGCCTTTTGTTGCGTCTCTTGAAGCACGGAAAGGTTTTTTTTTTTTTTTTTTGCTGCAGCTAGTTTGATTACTAGTGATTAAAAAAATATAGTTGGATGCTCTCACATGATTGTACATTTCCAAAATGTCCCACTCATGGCACATGTCTTGTGGTACATTTAGCTTAACTTATTCAGGAGTAGGGCACTGCTGATGATAACACAGTCGATCCCAGATATATCGAACTCAAAGGGGATCGTCAAATAGTCCGATATATTGATAATTTGACATACAAAATAAGCGTACCTAAGGCCTAAATTAGGGCTTTTCAGGCCTTGGAAATCGTTACAAGTGCTAACATAACGGTTCCCTCACAGTATAACGAACAAACAACAAGGTGTTAAATATAAGTTACCATATCTTATTTTGCATGAATGCAGTCTGTCAACTTGTCTTTGCGTGCCGTCAAGTTCCAGCCATCTTCAATTTTATTGATGCTTTCTAAATAAGCGAATTCAGCTCCTTCGGCCGCAACAGCGCTGACACAGAACGCTGATGTAAGCTTTGTAGCACTGTAAAATGTTACTTAGTGGCGGCAGCGATGGCATTAGTATATTCATAACCGCACGGGTACCCTTTTGTGGTATCGGCAACGGCAGCAATGATTTCAGCATCGATGCAGTCAGAAACAACTACGTCGTCACCTGCACCAATGAAGTCGCTCACTGTCTGAGATGGTGCTTGCAAATGCTGATAAGTAGCAGAATTCACTGAGCAGGGGTGGAAGCGGGCTTCAGTTTTCTGGAGCAGCTTTGAGAGCAGGAATAATGTGGTTTTGGAGCAGCTTTGGAGCAGTAAAAAGAGAGTTTTGGAGCATCGAAATTTAGTTTTGGAGCAGATTTCCCAGGCGACACATCATTGTAAATTATAATTTTCGCTGGAGCAAACCTACTTATTCTTTTGCACCAGCATTTTGTAGTTGTGACAGTGAGTGTCGCGATGCCAGATCTGGAAGAGTTAGCTGTCAGCCTTCATGTTGTCACGAGGTCGTGATATTGACGAAGGCAGCAGCCGCTGTTTTCATGAGTGAACTTTTTATTTGGGCTAACCTGTGCCCGGAAAACGAAACATCACTCTACAAGCAATACACATTGAAGACTAATAGCAGCAAACCAGAGCATTGATCGTTGATAATCTGCCAAGCAGCAAAGTGTGTCGGCATTTATACATGTGCCATCGGAGATTCCAGTGTTATCGCCAGCCACGTAACTTCCAGAACAAACTGTAATGTATGCATTGTGCGCCTAATTTCATCGGAAGGTTCTATGATTATCTAGATGGTTCCCAGTCATTTGGGCATGGTTTGCGCAAGGCAGGGTTAAATGCGTAATGGTGCGGTAAAAAAAGTTGAAAGAAAGGAGAGAGTTTGGCATCACCATTATACAACATTACACATTGTAGCTATTGCAGTCATTGCTTCGCCGGTGACAGTGATTTTTATTTTGCTGAGTTTATATGTCAAAAACTTGCGCACCTTTGCTGAGCAACAGCCGTGCACAACACGTTCTCAGCGGTTGCCCGGCAATGGTGCGGCGTGTTTTTTGCAACACCACTGCCGTCTTAACCGTTTGCTTAACAGCTTTGCTGTTAAGATATATGTAGAGTCTCATATTGAGGTATGCACACAAACCCCACTTTAACAAGAACCATGCATTGTGTTCACGTGGCACAAGATTCATGCATGATCCAAAATACGATGCTTGATATGGACGCAGAATTTTATACACGAATGTGTCCTTTGTGTAGCCCACGCGTGTTGCTCGGTCAATGATAAAACTCTCGACTAAATTTGGCGTTGCGTGTGCAAATTGCCATTGAGGCATGGCTTGGGGCAGCAGGTTACATTGGCGCAGCACTTCCACCCCTGACTAAGGCATCATACGCCGTAGTCAGCAGTCAAGACGCAACCAAAATAGTCACCTGGACCACTTGGTATGCAAGGAAAGTTTACCATAGTGCTTCAGTTGACGTCACTCCAAGCGCCAGTAATAATTTTTATCACTATGTGTGGGTAAACGTTCTGTTCAACTCTCAAATGAGGATTTATCAGGAACGAGGAAGAAGTACACAAGTCCACAAGGCGCATAAGACGTCGAGACAACGCAGAGTTCTCAAAGTCGACATGCTGGCGATATCGATGTCACTTGCGGCTTTGCAGTTGGCAGCCGCTGCTTTGATGCCAAAAGCTAGAAAAGGCATAGCCTCCTAGACACACGTTTTAGAACCGAAAACACTAAAAATACGGATCACGAAAGCCACGCTTTTCAGGCTCGCATGCCATTGTGTGCTAACAAACAAGGAAAAGAGTGCGAACATTGCAGCCAGATCTCCGAATGACTTCGCATTCTCATTTTGGTGCCCTCAACAACAGGGCCTCTTGGGCTGCACGAACCCGATCGAATTACGTTACCGGCCTTTTTTGCCACCTGCAGGAAATGGGATCCCAACTTGTCAGAACGTGGCCGAAAATTGATCAATATTTGCTAGGAAAAGTGCACTTTCTGGGCTTCGGCGAGGCACAGCGATTGATATAGCAGATGTTCTGCTGTGCAGGAGTTTCATATACGGGGGCACCAGTCCTATACTTTGGCATGAGAAATTCAATAGAATTTCTCAACTGTTCGATACAGTCAATAATTCGAGTTTGATATATCCGGGATTGACTGTATTGCCATTTTATATGTTGTCATACAGTGAGCTTTCACTATGACATAAATTGTTACTTGCCTGTAGTGTCCTTTTAAGTGCTGCATGTCAAAGGCACCAACAACATGCGCACAGTACAGCAAGCACAAAGCTGTGCCATACTACACACTTTCACTAAGCAACAGCCCGAACGCGCCTCCATCCACTGCCGCACTACAGCAATGCTAGAGCAGTGCGTAGTGCACATTGCTTTCAGAAGGCTTGTCATCGCTGCTTTAACTCAACTCACCCAACAGACTACTCACAGCGCTTTGCCCAGACTGAAGCGGAGTGGGCGTATTCTACGGAAAGTGGATCGGCGGTCCCAGTGTGTACCGAACAGGTGAAGCGCTGCACATAACTAGCCAGTAGACAAATGGCTCTCAGCGACTGTACTGCATCGGTTTTCGCTTAGAAGCAGACTGTGGAACACATGCATTACAAACAGTCGATTATGTCCATTCTGTGGCTATACCACGCTGCAAGTCCCCGACCCCGCAGCGGTTTCGAGGTGCTCCTCGGCATCACTACTGCATGCTGTCGCACGGTTGTACCAGAGTGTTAGAATACTTTTCATGCTTTGGCAAAAAGAAAAAAAATGGCCTTGTAGTAAGCAGTTAAAGCAATATTTGCTGTGGAATATTGGCAATGATGGAACGCGTCAAGAAATGCAAATTTGTAGTTGATGGTGAATGCATAGAATGTTGAGTGCGCAGTTATGGCACGTTCTCGGCACATACATATT
Source organism: Rhipicephalus annulatus (assembly GCA_013436015.1). NCBI lineage: Eukaryota > Metazoa > Arthropoda > Arachnida > Ixodida > Ixodidae > Rhipicephalus > Rhipicephalus annulatus. The sequence continues at coordinate 145,060 of WOVY01000745.1, forward strand.
AATGGGGTTTCACTCAGATGATCTTTTTTTTTTTTGAGAAAGACCTTAATCTAATTATGTTATCGGTGCATTACATGTATAATGACCACTGCACAAACTCTGCCCGAATGTCTCCGAACATTCCATGTTACTTTAGGATATTCGGTTAGGCCTGAGTGGATAAACCGGAGCAGCTGAGTTTTTTCTGGAACTAATGCGGCCACCAACGATAAGGCTAGAAAAATCAATGTCGCATGTATAAATGCGGATGCACCTTAGAGCAGATCAGGTTATCAACGATCAGCACTATGTTCATCTCTATCAGTGTCATCAACTTTATATATATCATTTAGTAGGCTTGTAACAATATTCGAATGCTCCAAAGAATATTGAAACAAATAGTATGTCATTTAAATTCGATTAGATCTAAATTTGAATTATTGAAAATTTTGAAGTATTCGAAATGAACAAATATGCGTTTGTTAGTCCAAATGTGATCCCCTGTGAAGGTAGTTTCCCTGCAGTGGAGGGGTGCTAAGCCATGAAAGCACCCATTTATACATATATTGGTCTGCATGTAATCCCTTGTGAAAGTCGTTTCACTGTAGTGGAAGGGTGCTAAGCCATGAAAGCACCCATTTATACATATATTGGTCTGCATGTAATCCCTTGTGAAAGTCGTTTCACTGTAGTGCAGGGGTGCTAAGCCATGAAAGCACCCATTTATACATATATTGGCCTGCATGTAATCCCTTGTGAAAGTCGTTTCACTGTAGTGGAGAAGTGCTAAGTCATGCCCCTGTAAAGGTGGTTTCACTGCAGCAAAAGGAGCTAAGCCCTCAAAACACACGTCCAAAAAAAATTCATATTGCTGCAAAGCCTTACTTAATAAACCTAGCCTTAATAAACATATCTTACTTAGCCTTAATAAACATATTACCTTCGCATCGACTCATCATGCCCATTCCATCAGTTTAAGGGTAGACACAGGTCTCGAAGGCCAAAGACTTTCAGAGAAATCAATTTCTTGAAGTATTTTTAAAAATCACAGAGAGGGTCTGAAGAAAGTGTTCCTAATCAGCTATTGCCATGTAATGCGTATTTGTCGAGTAATTCGGTCAGTTTCGTGACCATTTACACTCGCGAAATAACCTTAAAAACAGTCATATTCGATGCTGCGGCACCTGACAACCATGCCAAGTAAGGCGGCCATTTTAGTCTCATTTGAAAGATTTGTCTGTAACTAGCAGAAGAACACGTTTCGTCTAGCAAAAACGCAGCTATCGCGAATAAAGAGAAACCAAATACTCGCACATCATTGGTGCGTTTCTATCACGTGAGGCAGTCCCTGGTTCCATATTAGATGTCAAGGGATTCGTCTGCTAGACAGCGGTGTGCAATCCGCCATTTCGTGACGAGGCCTAAGCGAAGGCTGTGCAATCCAACGTTACTAGAACCAGCTCCCCGTAGGCGCACGCTCTCCGAAGTGGCCGCGGTGGTCGACGCGAGAGCTAGCGTCGCTATAGTGCCATTTTGCTTCAAGCCACACGAGTCATCTGCTCCAGCGTGAATGATCCGCGTTGTCGTCGCAGCTCTATCCAGTATTGAGTGCCTAAATTCACCACTGACACTTGCGCAGTAAATTCAACTGCTTCAAGAACCAAAATTTATAAAACATTTGCTCCATCATCACCACTAAAATTCAGAAACCTTTCTCAATCAGGGAACTTATTTTTATTCATTTATTTTTTACTTACGTATTTTTCGACAGTCCCTGGAATGCTGCTTTCAGACACAATCGAATGGGCCCAAGAAGCTTGCATAGGGCGCTAGTTAGTAAGACAAAATTAGACAATAAACTGCGCTAAAGATGAAACAGAAAAATAGAAGTACACAGGACCAGTTGTTGGTCTGCAGTCATCCTTTATTCTGGTGACTCGTCTTAAGCACAGTTTATTTTTCCAATCAGCTGAGCATTTTTCATATTCATTCCGGTGTTCATCGGTCTGTGAAATTTCCCAACTAAATGGCGGCTGTGCTATCATGGCAAAACTTTATAAATCCAGTTTGCTCGTAGTCGCTTTTTTTTTTTTTTTGGAACGAATGGATAATAGCCATCTTTGTTGGGAGAGAATTTTTCCATAAGAGTAATTGGAGAGCGCAGTTATTTGCCCTCTTTTATGAGAGAGATGGCTAAAATATTAGCCATCTTTTTCACATACTTTCACTTGTTTATTACCCAGCATTCGTTACTTAAGCGATGTCATAAATGACAGCCTTAGCAAAAGAGGAAGCTCAGCCAGGGCACCTTTGGTTCCCTCATTCGAAACTGTGGAAAGCTGTTGCTTAAGAGCCAAGATCTCATTTCGTTCCGTTTTGTGGCAGCCGCACGGGCAAACCACTTTGAGAGGTTGCCAAGCTTGTATTCTGGTTTTCACCACCTTTGCAGGTTCGCGATGGTCTCCGTAGGAACAGGCAGAGGAAGCAAGCAGGCCACTTTGTAAACACTGCGAGGTGTTTATGATGAACAATAAGGGGTGTTGGCACGTTTTCGGCTGGTGGCATGCCTCCACAGATGTTCAGGCTGTCTACCTAAACTTCCCAAATCGGCGACAGTGGTCAGAGTGTGCAACGGCTGCTTGTGCACTTTGTTCTGGCCATTAATACTGCAGCTGCCACATCGTTTAACAATAACAGTTTTTTGTGCCAGCAGTTTTCCAGGCACAAGAGTTCTGCAGTACAAAACTGCTCATCCCTGACACAGCGTCATTGATTAATTCTTTAATCCTTGGCGCCGAGGTGCGGAAGGCAACGAGACATTCGTCACTTCATTGAACGCGAACAGTGTAGCTGACATGATGTCTGAGACTCCCAGTGATGTGTCGTCACAAGAATCACTCAACCAACTCCATGACAGCCCTGTTCCATTTTCCCGCATGAGGTCATCCTCGCACGTTTTTATTATTATTATTTTTTGCAACCTGCTTGTCTTTGTCATCCCTTGTGGCTTTAAGATGAGCTCTAGCAGACCGGGAAAAAGGTGAAGCAATGCCCCTAGCGCCATTTTTCCTCGAGGTAGAAATATTTCATTTCCATTTATAATGTGCTTATAATATTTTACAATATCATCCACCTTAAAAGGTCTCTGACATACCTTGGACTTGTGAGTGAGCCACCTATTCTTGCGGCTCCGCATCTGTTCCTACTCTTAACGCGAAAGCATTAAAGAGCTCATTTGGCAGAAATTCTGGCGTAGGCATAGTTGGTTGTGAGTGAAAAATTATCATCTTGGACGTGAACTGAAAATTGAGAAATATTCAAATAAAATAAAAATTACAAAATTGGCCCTGTATCTGCATGTTACACTGCAAATGTCATCAAAAGACACTATAGTCTTGCATCTGAAGAGAGTGAACAAAACCTTTATTTGATGTTCTGCGCAAGAAAATCGGTGAACAGTATTCTGGAGGCGCTGCGTTAGAGTGCCTCGAGTGTGCAGCGGAGGCGAACGGGCGCATCAAGTCACGTCACAGGTGAGACATGAGCACTATCTGGCAGTTATTTTGGAAAACAAAGCACGAGGCATGCGCCCCTGCCTTGGAGGCTATAAGGTGTAGATCGCAAGGCGACCATTAGGTGCCCCCACCGTGTCGTCTTAGCAAAGGGCTGAAAACACTTGCCTTTTCGTGCAAGTGTTGCATGGTCAGCGCAGCGTGATAAACGCTACGGTCCTTAGAATTACTTATGTACAGTTAAACCTCGTTATAATGAAATTGGAGGGCCGCCGCTATTTGCTTGTTATAACCAATATTTCGTTATAGCCGTAGCGGGCATTTACCGCAAATATTATGCACTGTACTTACCCCAAAAAAATAGCGGGCGAAATAGCATCCCGCCGCACGGTGGTATGCAACAAAATAACCGCATTCCCAAATGAAAAGGAAAAAAGTCATGCACCTGTTTTAATGCACTTCAAAATACACAGCTTGCATTTCAGGCAGACTTAGCTGCAAAGAAGTCCGTAATTGGACGTTGATGCATCTTCCTGATGCGAACGTTGGCTCTCTCAGCTGCGGCCGCAATGTTCAAGCCATCTTCGCCACCCTCGTGAGCGCCGAAGTAGCGGCGCAGTACGTCCACCGCGTCTAATGCCTCCGACGCCGTCGGCACGTTTGTCTCCTGTTCGTCGACAGAGTCATCGTCACTGGTTTCATTACGATTACTGACAGCGCGCACAATATCGTCATCCAGGAGCTGCTCCGTTGTCACCACTTCAGAGTCCGCACTCACATAGTCGCAAAACGACTCGCTGTCAGGCACGACACCGGCGTCACGAAGTGCCGTCCATGATGCAACGACTTCGTTTGATGTGGCCAAACCGTCCGGCACAGTGGGCTCGTCTGATGGCTTATCGCTGGCGTCTGGTGCGGCGGCAAATGAGGCGTGTCGAAAGCAGTTTGCGATCGTGGTCGCCGTCACACTCATCCACGCCGCCTGAAGCATTTCGAGCGCAGCGTACAAGTCAACATCGGTGTCTCGCTTCATCCTCATGTTGAGCAGGAGCTGGAATCACGAGCGCAGCACGATAAAAGAAAAGGCGGAAGCGGTCGAAAAAGAGAAGAAACACGCACGCAAAAGCAACGCAGCTCACATCGGCGAGCGACAACACTTGCAGAGAAAGTGACTGTGAAGAGGAAGGGGCGCTCTTTTGCGCTGCCCTCTAGGAACCGGTTACTCAAGGGGAAGGGGGTATGTAAGATTAAGAAGCGCGCCTCAGCGCCATGAGAAAGGGGAGAGGGAGAATATAAAGAAGACACAAAAGAAAAGAAAAGGGCGAGACGTTCGCGGAGCGCTCCGCTATCGGTGGTAGCCAAGCGACGTACGTGCAGCGAACTCTCCTCCGGAAACAGCGCGTGCCGTCTGCTTTGCGCGCGTTGCTGGAGGGCGCGTGGCGGGAGTTTTGAACTGCTAAATACCGTTCTCGTGTTGCGCACCGTCTCAAATTCGCGTTGTGCACTGTCGTGACATCGGGTCAAAATTTTACTTCCTAACAAAACTTGTTCGTTATATCCCATAACAGGCAAATTTTGCCTCGTTAAAACGAGGTTTTGAATACATTGGTTTGTATGGGGACTTTCAAGGGGAATTAGGATTTGCTCGTTATATCCATTATTTCGTTATAGCCCGTCTCTTTATAACGAGGTTTAACTGTATATCTTTTCTAGTAAAATATACACACACAGAATATTGACGTGTTGTTTTGGTGCCTCAGATATGCATAATAATTGCTTTTTAAGTGACAATCGCACAAGTATGAACGCTGAATCTTGAGCAATGCTGGTGTGCGCTGCGGATGGGGTCGGCTGTTTGGGGTATCGTCTGGTGCTATTAAAAACACCGTTAAAGATGGACAAACAGACAAATACACAGACAGACGTGCATTCACGGTATAAATATGGCTTTGTCATTGAGCAACGTTTCCACAGGCAATGTGCTCACGTGTATCTTGAAGAAAAACGATTGTATAGATTCCCTGTCAATCTCTTTCGCACGTCTTGCCCGGGGGCATTATTCTTTAGTTATCTCTATACTGCTGTGGACATCATTACAGCCATCAAGTCTTTGTACAGTCTTTTTATAGGCACAAGGCATGCGTTTGCTTGTGAATACAGTGAAAATGATCTCCTCTGCTTAGAAATGCAGCGAAAGTAACTTTCATGCTTTACAAACACACACAGCCTGTATAGGTGCTTCACAGTTGTGGGAGTGCTGACACCCCCCCCCCCCTGTAAAGTTGTCTGCGCCGCGTGGCGCACGTGTCTCGCCCCAAGGCTTTATTTTGGTGGTGACCACCGCCAGGCGATAGGTGGCGTTGTGTTCGCTTTGAGTACCACTGTGGTAGCGCCGGCGGTGGCCCCTGGCGGAAGGCAGGCCTTGGTGGTGGGCGAGCGTTGAGCGAGCCTCTTCTGCGCATGGCGGCTGCCGCGAACGGTTGTCTGTAGCGCGGGTCCCCGGTGCTTGGCACCGCGGGCTTCGCGCCGGGGTCCCGCGTGGAAAGTCAGGCGTTGGCGACGCCGCCTTGGGTATGTGTTAGTGTGTTGGGTGTGTTAGTGTGTGTTTAGTGTGTCACTCCGTTATGTTGTTTGTATGGTAGCGTGTTAGTTGAAATTTATGTATCATTCGGCGGACAATATCGTCGTCTAAATTAGTTAATAAATGTATGTATGTTGTGGGCTTTGTACCGACCGCGTCTGCTGTGTCCGTTCACTCCAGGAGCGTGGCGTGGCGAGGCGCTCGTTCGCCTCGTCAAGACCCCACACTGGCTGCCCAACGTGGAGCTCTTGGAGTATCGGACGACAGTTTTTGCGGTTCAGTACAGGGATTTTGTTAGAGCCGGAGTAGAGTAGGCCTAGGGGGGACTTCTTTGCTAGCGTCGGTGATGTGCTTTGTTGAGAAGCGAGGAGATTGGTTTTGTAACGTGTTTCAATTTGTCGGCAAGTTTATTTTTTTTTGCTCGCAAGTGTTATTTTTTGTTGTTAGTTTTCAAAACGTTGTTGAATTAGGACGAGAGCCATGCGGTCCGCATCCTGGGGTGAGCAAGGCCTAGAGCACGTGGTTTGTAGGCCAGGCCCGAAGCGAGTGAGTACGGAAGCCTCGTGGGTGGTCCGATTTTCTGTGAATAGCTTCTTCTATCTCTTTGGGCTCAGGGAGCCGGGCATCGTTGCTGACTTGTATTGCGGCTCGACGCCGAGGCGTCGTGACACCGCCCGGGGCGGTGGACGCCGATCGCTCGGTAAGCTGCTGTGTGCGGCGAGCGATAGGGCCACCTCAGAGTGGACGTCTGCTCGCGGCTGCCTCTTCTGCGTCTAGGCTGGGTGCTGGGTGGATGCCGGTTGTTGCCGAGCGACTCATTAGGCCTAAGGCTCTACGCAGCCGCCTGTCGCACGTGGCACAACTAGGTGGATCGTGGCATTGAGGTGTCGCGCTCCGCTTCCCTCACTTTTTTTTTTCTTGTGAGCACGAGTTAGGAAAAGTGATTTTTGTTTTATTTTGATGGGCGTCTCGGCCGTCACCGATGTATTAGCTAGCAGTACTGACCACCGTACCACGTGGCCGAAAAGCCTGAAGCTCCCTCCCCTAGGTCGCGCTCCTTTGTTTCTTTCCAGTTTTGTTTTTTGTTGATGTATTCAGCGGGAGGGATGTCATCCAAGGCCGGCTGTCCTGCACATCGTCAGCGTCGTTGGCCAGGAATGGGGTTGTGAGGTCGGGCGATGGAGATTCCTGGGACCTGCGCAACTGCCTGCAGTCCGGTGCCCTCACGAGTGCTGGTCGCGACTGGAAGACGTGTCGACGCTAGCGACGGATCGTCACGCTGACGGCAACGTTGCTGTTGCGGGGCCGGTACTGAGGTGAAGTCTAGCCGGACAGTGCAGCAGTGTCGACTGGCGGCGGTGTCGTGGGGCAAGGACATTATGGTCGTGCGATATCATTTTTTTTTTGTTAAAGCTTGTGTAGCTAATTTTTGTTTTCGGGATATGGTTTGATTTAAGGTTGGGGAAATGTGGGGGTGCTGACACCCCCCCCCCCCCCTGTAAAGTTGTCTGCGCCGCGTGGCGCACGTGTCTCGCCCCAAGGCTTTATTTTGGTGGTGACCACCGCCAGGCGATAGATGGCGTTGTGTTCGCTTTGAGTACCACTGTTGGTAGAGTGGTAGCGCTGGCGGTGGCCCCTGGCGGAAGGCAGGCCTTGGTGGTGGGCGAGCGTTGAGCGAGCCTCTTCTGCCCGTGGCGGCTGCCGCGAACGGTTGTCTGTAGCGCAGGTCCCCGGTGCTTGGCACCGCGGGCTTCGCGCCGGGGTCCCGCGTGGAAAGTCAGGCGTTGGCGACGCCGCCTTGGGTATGTGTTAGTGTGTTGGGTGTGTTAGTGTGTGTTTATATTGTTATTGTGTGTTTAGTGTGTCACTGCGTTATGTTGTTTGTATGGTAGCGTGTTAGTTGAAATTTATGTATCATTCGGCGGACGATATCGTCGTCTAAATTAGTTAATAAATGTATGTATGTTGTGGGCTTTGTACCGACAGCGTCTGCTGTGTCCGTTCACTCCAAGAGCGTGGTGGGGCAAAGCGCTCGTTCGTCTCACCGAGACTCCACACAGTTCAACATGAATTGTTGCAGTAATAATGCGTGGTACAAACGTACAATGTCATTGGGCGTCAGAACATGCGATTATCATGATGGATTGATGAATTAAAGCAGGTGACCCACTACAAGAGGCACACACCTTACTGCACCTATTCCCTTAAGGCCACATATTGGGTGCATAGAAAGTTCAAAAATATTTCATGAACTAAGAGTTTTAAGTTAGTCCTTGGTACAGGATATTGCCATTGCATTCAAGTTTTAAAGGTGAATTTTAAGGATTCCCAATTTTAAAACTCATCAGGATCTCGGGTTGGTTCAAAGAGAGCGTGATCAGTTTCATTTTTGTAGACGCCTTTGCAGCCCGGCGCAAAAACAAGAAAACACTGTTTATTGGCGTCTCTCGTCACAAGTTAGAACTATTTCGTAAGAGACAACAGTTCACTAAATAATGGTGGGAGGAAGCAAGCGAGTGCCTAAAACGCGATGTCGTGTCTGAGCAGCAACACGTGCATCTTGACGCGCGGCGCAGCATGTGAAGCAAAACGAAACAGCGGAGCCATTAGGTAACGTGTCGGCCGCTTGTGCCAAAACACACGCTGAGCTGTGAAACTGACCTGGTTCTCGTAACATTGGTGCGATCAGTGTGATGGCAGGCGGTCATCGAAAGTTTCATACTACTCATGCGTTTGGGAAGAAGCGAAAATGGCAACTGACAGCATCGCAGCAGCGTCTTACCCGCGAAACCCTTTGCCGCCGAGAACACAGAAAAAGCTGGCTATGCAGACACTATCACAAATGCGACTCCCACGATTATGGACACAATAGCCGGGCCAAGGATTGCACGTGAGATCTATGCGTTGGCACTCCCCTGGTTTTCAACGATGAAAAAGTGGCCCTTGAGTGGCGTGCGAGTGACATTCAGAGAGACCTGCGCTCCCTGTTCGACTGCTCGCGTGATCATTCTGCACACGGAACGGACCGTAAAGATAAAGATGCCTAATGCGCACCCACTCCACCAAACTATCGTCCCAATGGTGCACTTCTAGCCGGCAATTTCTTGTTTTCTTAGCCAGAGGGTATTTTAGTGATTATATAAATTCTCTAGCAAGTTCAATTCCTTTGTAGCAACGCACTCCTCACCTTCCAAGCACAGCTGCCTTTGGGCAGCCCAGATGCCGATGCCTGTTGCACAGCTGCTTCACGTAGTTGACCAAGGTGGCCACCTCACAAGTGTCCCCACACACCTCTGCCAGCTGGAGCGACTTTATATGTCTGCTCAGTGCCTCCAGGTGCTGGGGCTTGTTCCAGTCCGGGCTGTACCCTAGCACGACAAAAAGGCCCTCGACTCAAAAGTAACTCTACAGTGTTAAAAAAAAGCTAAGAACCATTATTGATCTCAGTGACACGAATCTCAACATCTGAAATGCTTTGTGTCTTTTTTTTACTTTATTGCCTTTAATCTACTGCTGCGTTATTCATGCACCTACAAAGCTGTCTACTCATCATCAATGACTATACAGAAAAGAACTAGGTCATTCCAAATGAAACGTTCCCGCACAAAATTGAATCATCACTGATTCAACTGAAAAAAAATTGAGCTGAAAGACAACTATGTGAGAGTGATTTCAGTAAAGTATTTTTGCTAAAAAAAATTGTGTGGTTATGTGACCACCCTTCAAATGTGCCGGCAGAAAGGAAAAGTTAGGCGGGAATAAATTATGCGTATGCAACCTACATACTGGGTATGGCGAGAAACTTGGTTCTAAAGCATTATGCTGCCATTGTTCTTTCTCGTCACTATTAAAATCATATATTACTTCTACAGCCTAAATAGGCTTAGCAAAGAAGCAAGAAAACGTGCTGATTCAGGCAATTTTCGTAATAACTGTGGCAAAGTTCTAGCTTCAGAACTTTTTTTTGCTTTTTTACCAGTTGATGTTCTACCTACTATAATATTTTAAACGTCTATAAACAAATATTTTTTTTAGAAAGATCCTTGCGAAATTGACAAAAAGTGACTTTTTGGGGAGATTCAATTGTAAATTAAGCATCACAGCCATTGTGCTAAAGATATATGAGATAGTTCATTATGTGATCCAATGCCTCTTCTTTTGATGTGGAAAAATTTATTCCGGTGAATTTTGCTCAAAACGAAAATATAATTTTTTATGTGCACAACCAACGTGGACATATGCGCTGCTGTGTGTACATATGCTTGCTGTCAGTCTGCTTCGCAGCAGATGGCGGTAATTATATAAACAGAGTTGAACAATTTCAAGCCAATTTCAATTCGCTTTTGTGTTGTAGGAGGAGAAAAAATGCCTTATCTTCCTATTCGGGAGTTTTTGTTTTGTTCTCCTCACACGTCTGTTTTCGCATTAGGCAGTGCAGTGAAGTTTCTGCAACACGTGAGTCGACACTCGCACGGTACTGTAGGCGAGGTAATCGTCGTAGCTACTAATATTATTTTAAGCAAAGTTCGAGCTCACAAGTGCCTGATATGTTGTAGTAGCTCACAGGACTTGGTGCCACAACTTGAGAATGAATGAGGAAATCCAAACTCCTGTGAAAAGCCTTCCTAAGCCTCCCCCCTCAGAATTGTGCTGCCAAACGATAGTTGAAGCGTTCGAGAACATGTGAGCCAAGCATAATAGCGCAGCATGCAACCTGGAATTTAGAATGAATGCTGTCTGTCCGCTAGAAATCGTTCTTTCTTTTGACAAATGATGCCATAAACCTAAGTGACTGCGCCATAAACTCCAAGTCAAAACCATTGGCTTATTTGAGCATGGTGCGTTGCATAGTTATACAGAGGCCACTGCAGGTTGCCCTTGTACATACACTCTCGATCACATTGAAAGTAAGCCACACACACACACAAAAAAGTAAAATAAGAAAGAAAGTTCCGAAGGTCATGACGTGCACTAATAAAATAATAATAATAATAATAATAATAATAATAATAATAATAATGTTTGTTTTTCATCAATAGTTTGATGAAGGACAGCTGCAGGTAGAAGCTGCTCTCCAAAAGAGGCAGCTTGACAAAGGCCCACAGCTACCTTTTAGCATGACAGCAGTGGCAAACAATCAGCAATGTGAAGTCAACAACAATTACAACAAATAGATAAATAAAAAATAAATATGCATGTGTGTGTATATATATATATATATAGTCTAGTAGATCCTCCGTGAGCGGTCACAACGTGGTTTTTTTTGTATATATATAGTGTGTATATATATAAAAATCAAGTCCAAATTCTAAAAACAAAAATAGCAACCATAATAATACAGCAACAGGAAAGAAATCTCAAAAACTAAACATGTGTATATCGCGCAATGGAATCTGCGTACAGTGTAAAAAATCTATGCTAGCTTTCACATATTTATTAAGTAACGTAGGAACTATGTAGGATAACTTATCTTTGGAGAAGTTTGTTCTCGAAGTTTTTATTTTTCATGTTTCTTTATTTCGTGTTTCAAACAATGTAATGTTTGGCTGCAGTTTTGAGAGGTCATACGAAAAATGTCGACTTTCTTTCAATTCACGCCTGATTGCCAATGCTAACTGAAAATTGTAGAGACGATGTACGGGTAGTATTCCAGCCTGTTGAAACAATTTGCTTGTGTGAGCATCATACGGCAAGTTAAAAATGATTCTAATATACTTCTTTTGCATCAGGTACAGTTTTTGCAAGTTTGTGTAAGTTGTAGTCCCCCATACTAAGAAACAATAGGCAAGATGAGGATAAAAAAGTGATTTATAAAGTAAGAGTTTTACCTTGTATGGTAGAACAGTTTTGCCACTGTACACCATACCCACTACGCGAGATAACTTACTCAGCACACTGTCAATGTGTTCGCTCCAAAGCATATTGCTCGCGAATGTAACTCCAAGAATTTTTATACTATTTACAAGCTCAATATAAGTATCACCATACTTGAGATGTGTGTTTTCATTAACGGGCTTAGTTTTAGGTCGGAATAGTACCACCTTTGTTTTACTAGTGTTTATGTTTAAATTATTACAGCACGACCAGAGCTTTAGTTTCACAAGAAATTGGTTAATTTCTTTCCTCAAGCGCGATACATAAGACGTATTTAGCATCTGGATAAATACGACAGATTCCTGTTACTCCGATTGTACTTGACGAATTCTAACAATGTCTTCATTTTTGCTGCAGTTGATTTTTATAGCGATAAGCTCTTTTATTGAAGCCCTTTGACGGTTACTTGGAAAAGTCCTGCCAAGCCCCTTTAATTAAAAAAAACTTGATATATTACACAATATTATTTGTAAACAACAGAAACACTAGCATGCTATTTTCGTGCAGCATAACTAGGCATTGTTTCCAAGAGCTGCTTGAACTTTGTGACAAGTATACGCAACAAAGTCCAGTATAACACAATAGTGCAAGTTTAACGAAAATTTGTAAGGCGAAGGGGGTTCACTGAAAGAACAAAAACAGACACTTGCCTAGTCCGATGAAAAACAAACATATATTGACGTTTCAGGGCTGCTACCGATTTCTTGTTCACAGTGAAGAGCATGCAAGAGGGCGTGACTATAGGGAAAGTGCCTGCTTGATTTCTTCCTAACACAATAAATAAGCAATCAACTACATTCCCACTTTAAGCCAAAATAATGCAGCGGTGGGCAGAGATGTACAGAGATAGCCCATGAGTCTTGCAAAAACCATTCATTTTGATAAAAGAGCTCACTTGAATGTTTCATCTCAGGTGCAACCACACTCAACCCAAGGAGTTGCTCCGAGGCTGCCACAGCTGCAAGGTGGTCCAGTGTGCAGTTGATCATCTTGATCATGTGGTTGGGAAACTGCGTGATACGTTGGACAGCCTAAGTCTTGATGTCACTTAAGTTAAATTATGCACAGTGAATAGTAACATGATAAGGCAGAGTAAAACTTTGTTATCTCAAACATTACGAGAAACAAGAAAATACTTAAGCTGAATGCCCATGTATCAGAATATGACGATCAAACAAAGCAATGCCTTCTGCATGAAATTTCCTTTTTTTTTTATGTAATGAATCCACAAATCTGGCTCTATCTTGAATAAATGCAGTGTGCAAGCTGCAATTCTCTTATTGCAAGTTTATTCACAATGCAGTCATGACACAAGATCAATGTCTTCACCTGAGATGTACTTCTCTGCAGCCCCAACACCTCTGCTGCCACACACAACTATCATGTTCACATAGTTACTTTTTTTGCATGTGAGCTGGCCAGCAACAGACGGATCATCCATACATAGCGATGTAGCTGGCAAATTGCCTGCCAGCATGTGGATATTATTATTATTATTACGTTAAGTTTTATTGGCGCAAGGGCATCTAAGGCCAAAGAGCGCCAGTACAAGTGTCCTTTCAATTCGGTTATTAGTTTAAAAATTAAAGCAAATGATTAAAACATGATTAAATATTAAAACAAATATCTACGAACTATTTAAAACGCAGTATATTTAAAAGAATGTCGCTTTGTTTAAAAAGGAATGTCACTTTGCTAAAACCTTCATTTTGTTGGCTGAAATCTGTGCTGTTAAATTAGTCTGCAAGGCCCAAGACCCTCGCAGCTGAAGTCCTTGCCTGAGCAAGAACTGCGAAGGCTAAGACATACTTTTTATGCACCAGGCAGTACCTCGCACTTGAGGCGAAGCTGGTGCCTAGGATGGAATGATATCATTGTTAAAAATTGCACTTTCGCAAGATAATGGAGAAGTCTCTTAAGGTCGACCACTGCATCAAGTGATAAAAACAACGCTGGATGAAGTGGGACATGATGTCGATAGAGCTCCCTGAAATGGGTCAGTCGTGCTTGGTGAAGAAGAGGACATTGTATGAGAACATGCACAACAGTTAAACTCTCTCCACAGTGTATACATGTAGGTGGATCAGTGCCTGTCAAAAGGTGTTTATGTGTGGCATAAGTGTGGCCTATTCTGAGCCGTGTTAGAGTGACTTCAGCGAACCTGTTGAGTTTTTGGGGGATAACTTTTCTCAGCTGGGGTTTTACTAGGTGGAGTTTGTTGTCAACTTCTCTGTCCCATTCAGCTTGCCAGTGGTTGCGTAGACCTCTACGTACAACAGGTTTTAGATCTACACCCGGAACAGAGGTTATATCTATGGTTTGCCGACCAGCGGCTTCTCGTGCATTCTTGTCCACTATTTCATTGCCCGCAATTCCAGAATGACCTGGAACCCAGCAAATAACAATAGAAAGTTTTAGGTTGTAGGCTGCATAGATTTCGTTAAGGAGCTTATTAAAAGTAGGGTTCTTGCTGTACTTGCCACAAGACAGGGCCCTGACAACACTTAATGAATCTGTGTACACTATAGACTTTTGTATCTTGTGTTGTTTAATATGTTGTATAATGAGCAGGATACCATAGGCTTCCGCTGTGAAAATGCTGGTATGTGTATGCATGGTTCTGGTGTCCGAGAGCTTTTGTCCATAGGCTGCACAAGATACAGATGTTTGAGATTTTGAGCCATCAGAGAAGAACGCAGTTGAACGATATTTGTGTTCAAGGGCTAAGAAATGTTGCTCAATGAGTGCACTTGGACAGTTTTCCTTCATGATGTCTTTGAAAGACCAGTCACAAGTGACTGGACTTTGCTGCCAGGGAGGGATGTGTTCGACAAGGTCACTTTCCTCCAAGTCATTGAAAAAAATTGCAAGTTGTTTTAATGCCGGTCGTATTGCCAATGGAAACGGTGGGGCGATAGAAGGACGGTTTAGGTATAACTGGGTAGTAGACACATCGTTCATAAGTGTTTTACATGGGTGCTGCTTCAAAGACATGATCTTAACTGCATAGTTGACTCCTAGATACGTGCGCTGATAGTCTAGTGGCCACTGATCTGACTCTGCATAAAGGCTTTGAATAGGGCTGGTACGGAAGGCACCAAGTGCCAACCGGATACCTAGGTGGTATACAGGGTCCAACATTTTCAGGGCTGTTCTTGAAGCTGACTGATATACTATGCATCCATAGTCTATGCGTGACAGAACCAGGCTTTGAAACAGAGATATGAGACAGTGCCTGTCTGTCCCCCATGACTGATGCGATAAAATCTTTAAAAGGTTCATGGTCTTGAGACATTTTAACTTCAGCTGTTTTATGTGCTGAATGAAGGTGAGTTTGGAATCAAAAATTACACCGAGGAATTTTTGTTCTTTCGTGACGACTATGTTTTGTCCATTCATTAGTATACAGGGGTCAGGATGCACACCTCGTCGTCTCGAGAACAGCACACTAGTAGTCTTGTCAGTGTTAAACTTAAAACCATTCTCGTCAGCCCATTTTGCAAGTCGGTTAACACCTAGCTGTATTTGGCGTTCGCATACAGTCAAGTTACACGATTTGAAACTAATTTGAATGTCATCCACGTATAGAGAGTACGATATCGCAGGTGGAATAACAGAGCGAAGAGAGTTCATTTTAACTATAAATAGTGTGCAGCTTAATACTCCTCCCTGCGGCACTCCATTTTCTTGAAGAAATGTGCGCGATAACACAGTACCTATTCTTACACGGAACTTCCTTTCCGACAGGTAATCTTTTAAGATGGTAAACAACCTGCCACATATTCCGAAAGACAGTAGATCTTGCAAGATTCCATATCGCCAGGCAGTATCATATGCCTTCTCAAGATCGAAGAAAACAGACAAACAGTATTGATTGTGTACAAACGCGTCACGTATATACGACTCGAGGAGGACAAGATTGTCGGTTGTGGATCTAGCTGTACGGAAACCAGACTGGCACGGGTCCAATATGCCATTGTACTCCAAGTAATAGACCAAGCGGCGGTTAATCATTTTTTCAAACACTTTGAGTAGGCAGCTTGTGAGGGCGATAGGCCTGTAACTATTTACCGAAGAGGGATCTTTGCCCTGTTTAAGGATCGGTAGTACTATTGCCTCTTTCCAAGCAGAGGGTATTTTGCCGGTACTGAAAATCTTGTTGTAAAGGGCTAAAAGGCAGTTTAGGGTTTCATCAGGGAGATTTCCGATCATTTCATAAGTAATTGTATCAGAACCAGGAGCAGAACTCCCACAGGAACCAAGGGCGAGCTTCAGTTCATATACTGTTAGTGGTTTATTGTATCCGTCTGATCGAGGCTTGTTCCGGCACAGAGGTACACTTTCAGCTATGCTTTTGTGGCGTAAGAACTTAGTGGTATAGTTTTCTGAGCTTGACATTTTCTCGAAGTGTACGCCAAGAGCGTTTGCTTGTTCTTCTATTGTATCACCGCAGTCATTCACCAAAGGGAAGGGATTTGGGCCTTGTCCTTTGAGTTTATGCACCCTATTATAAACCTTGCTGGCGTCTGTGTAGGAGTTTATTGAGGATATATAGCGTGTCCAGCTTTCCCGTTTGGCTATACGGCGAACACGCCTGCCATTCGCTTTGCAACGTTTAAAGGTTATCAAGTTTTCTGCTGTTGGGTAGCGAGAAAAAACCCTCCATGCTTTGTTTTGCCGTTTTTTAGCAATTTCACACTCCCGATTCCACCATGGCTTTGCGTTAACCTTATCATTCCTGGACTGCGGTATGCACTTTTTTGCACAAGTAAGAACATATTCCGAAATATAGTTGGCCATCTCTTCTACTTCCAAATGGTCTACCTCTTCGAGGCGTAGTGTACATAGCTCTCTGAATTTCACCCAGTTTGCAACATGAAAGTTCCACTTTTTGGGATAAGACGGCCGGTCATCCCGTTGTTTTGTTGCTAAAAGAGTTGGAAAATGGTCACTTCCATATGGATTATTAATAACTTTCCAATCTAAGTAAGGTAGGAGTGACGGTGATCCAATGGCTAAATCTATGCATGAATATGTATTGTGTGTGGTACTGAAGTAGGTTGGCTCTGCCTTATTGAGCAGGCAGGCTCCGGATGCGAGAAGAAAGTTTTCTATTGCACGACCTCTCGCATCCCATTTGGTATCACCCCATAGAGAACTGTGAGCATTAAAATCTCCAATTAACACATATGGTTCTGGAAGCTGATCAATAAGCTTTTCGAACTCTATTTTATTGAATGGTTCGTCAGGGGCTATGTAGATCGAGCAGATAGATATAAGACGGTTGAATAGAATAGCGCGAACAGCCACAACCTCAAGAGAGCTTTGTAGCACAATGTGCTGGCATGCTACGCTTCTTTGTGCAATGATGGCCACACCTCCAGAAGAGAAATTGCCACCATTTCGATCTTTACGAAAAACCACATATTGATTCAAGAAATTCACATGAGTCGACTTTAAATGAGTTTCTTGAACACAGAACACTTTTGGCTGATAGTCATTAAGCAAGTCCTTGATATCATCTAGGTTTTTAAATAGGCCTCTGGCATTCCACTGTAGTATTTGTGTGTCCATTTTAGGTGTATTTTGTGTTCTGTGCTCAAGGGTGGAAAGTAAGCTCACAGACCCTTTCCAGGGGCCGTGACACGAGATTTTTCTTTTTTGGATCGGTCGACAGAGTCGCGCCGATCCCTAGGCGCTGGCTGCGCCCTCACGCTCGGTGTTGTGTCCATTGCCTCTTGCGAGGCGCTGGACACGCGCTCTTGCGAGCGCTGCATTTGTTTTGAGGGCCTCGCCTCTAAAGACAAGGCCTTCGCGGCCCCCAGCCCGGTGGCTGGTGGGTCCTTCTTCAATGGCGGAGCAGCACTGGCTGCAACCGCCGAGGGGGCAGAAGGCGTCACCGCCGGCGCACTACGCGTGTGCCAGACAGGCGCCGGGGGCCGTCGTGGCGCTGCCCCCTGACGCGCCACTTCGGCAAAGCTGGTTTCTGGCAGGTGGGACACCTGCCTTCGTGCCTCTCTAAATGAAATGTTTTGTGTTACCTTAATCGTGACAATTTCCTTTTCTTTCTTCCAGCTTGGGCATGACCGTGAGTATGCGGCATGTTCCCCATTACAATTCGCACAGTGAGGAGAGTTTTCCCAGGCATCAGATGTGTGTTCATCAGCACTGCATTTCGCACAAGTTAGGCGGCCTCGGCAGTTCTGAGAACTGTGGCCGAATCGCTGGCATTTAAAACATCGGAGAGGGTTCGGTATATATGGCCTCACTCGGAGCTTGATGTACCCAGCCTCAACGGAGTCGGGCAGTACACTTGAATTAAAAGTAAGTATCAGGTGCTTAGTCTGGATTTCTTTGCCATCACGCCTCATCCTAATTCGTTTCACGTTGATGACATTCTGTTCGCTAAAACCCTCCAGGAGTTCAGCCTCCGTCAGCCCTAACAGATCATCATCTGAGACAACGCCACGGGTGGTGTTCATGGTTCGGTGTGGGGTTACTATTAATTTGGTATCTCCGAATTTCACTAGATTAGACAATTTTTCATACTGTTTCTGGTCGCGGAGCTCTAGCAGGAGGTCACCACTTGCCATTCTCGATGCTTTATATCCTGGGCCAAAGATTTCTGTCAAAGACTTTGAAACAAGAAAAGGTGAAATTGTTCTCACTGATTTACCGGGTGTGCCAGCGTGGATAACATGGAATCGGGGAAAGGATACTCTCTGGTGACCATAAAACTGGAAGACTTCATCGGTGCGCCCTCTTTTCTGAGGGCGATCAGGGAGTGGGGGGAAGGAACTATCCATAGGAAAAGGTTCATTTTCGGCAGCGGCGCCAGCCACCCACCATGGAGTCCTACAAGGGGACGCTGCAGGGTCTGTAAGCACAGGACCTGCAGACGCCAGCTGTACGCCACCACTATAACCGAATATGGTGTATCCAAGGTAGGATAGCCACACAGGGTTAACCCTTGCCGCCAGGAAACACGGAAGTCAACGGAAAAGAGTAGAGGACAGGAAAGATTTGAAGTAAGAGAAAAGACGAAGATGTGAGGGGGAGACAGGAAAAGGCGACTGCCGATTCCCCCCAGGCGGGTCAATCCGGGGGTGCCGTCTACGTGAAGCCAGGGCCAAAGGGGTGTGTTGCCTCTGCCGGGGGGCCTTTAAGGTCCAATCACCCGGCGTCGGCTCAACCCCCAGGATCCCCTTTTCCCCGGACACGGCTCAGCCACGCACGGCTAGGCGTGGGAGGGAGTCAAAACTCCCCCGTTAGCTCGGGTCCGTGGTGTCGCTACACACCAAACGCCTGCTTGCGCAGGCGCCCCTGCGGGGGCCAGCATGTGGATAGAATTGCCTGCCAGCATGATAGAACAGCGCTTCATCCTTTAGAGCTTCCACCATGTTTGAGACAATTTTCTTTAGAAGAATGCATTTTTTTCAGCCATTTGAGACTCACGAGTCTGCAACAGATGTCACGGAGAATATAAGAAAGCTCGATCATGTTTTCACTGTTGCCTGTGACACTAACATAGACTTAGGAGAAACAGGGAAATAACAGCTGTATAAACAGATGCTCTCTGCCTCAATAAAAAACATGGAACAAAGGGAACATGAGAATGCAGTTTCCTTTTTGATTCAAGAAGCTTTGTAAATATAAAAGCATAGTTGCTATGCTGCCGAACGACAACACAGAAGTTTCCATGCTGTAGGTGGCAATTCCCTGAAAAGAAAAGAAAAAAATAATAACAAGGTGCCAATGACAACCCTCTTCAGCAGCTGTAGCAATGGCATAAAAGAAGCTGAGCCAAGCCAGTTGCATGTTGCTAGCTTCCCTTCGGGTTCTTCAGGTGTTGCCATCGTCGAAATGATGACAGCACACAACCGGCAGCAACAATCAAAACGCCATTTAAGCCTTTTTTTTTTTTTGACGATTCTATCTGTAAGGCTTCAGAATCGTAGGCATGAAAAAAATCTGTTTATCATTTAATTTCAGGCATTCAGAAGCATAAATAGAGCGAACGCGTCGAACATGGGAAAGTAAAGCACTTTAGGTGGCAGCAGCAAGCAGCAGGTGAACTAGAAAACAAACAGCCACGCCCTGTTCTCTGGTCACGTCACGCTGCTTGGAAGGGCACGTGGATATGTTGTGTAAATTACTAAAAGTTTGCTGAATTCTGTCCACGAGTTGTGCGACATTTTGAGCTACCTAAATGCAGTAACGTTAGTGGTATACATTTACTTACTGCAGCAAAGGTTTTGTGGAGTGCGATGGATATATCAGCCAGTACTAGACAGCTTTTGTGCTTCGAGCATCTGCGTTGCGGCTATGCGTAGTACGTACCTTGTTTGCACATCAACGTCGATGCATGCATGTTGTTAACTGTTGTAGATGCTAAAACGTTAAGTGAAATCTCGGTAGAACGAACACCTCATTAACGAACTTTTCAGATTAATAAACTTTTAAAAATCCCGCACCGACTGCTAATAGTTTCAATGTAAAATTATTTCACTACAGTTAAGCCCCTTCTTAGAGGCATGCTCTGAACAGCGATTCTTGTCTATTATATAAGATGTCTCTTATAGGCACGGGACCTTGTATGCATTTCCCTCTCTCCCCTATTTTACTGTAGGCATATTGGTGCCTCTTGCACTCATTTGTCTCTTGTATCAGTGTCTTTTATAAAGGGGTTCGACTGTACTACGTACTTCAGAATACCGAACTTTTCAATATAATGAGCACTAATTTAGTGCTGCATTAAATTAATAATGCCTCAGTACTACGAACTCATGTTCTGAAACCCATTGCGACCACTGGAGCGCTATGCAAGTAGATGACACAGCGAACGGATGCCTTGTTTCTCGGACGACGTGCGACGATGTGGGGGGGGGGGGGGGAGAGAATGAAAGAATGGCTTTATTTTCTTTCTTTTCGTTGAAACGTCGATGCTGCTGGTTTACAAATGCAAAGGCGAGGGCAACATGGGAGGGCAAGGTCAGCGAGGCAAAGTGGGAGTTGTGAAACAGGCAGCATGGGCACGGAAAACCTGAGACAGCGAGGAAACAGAAAACGGAACACGAAGAATTTTGCTTTTTAGCTCTTTCTTTTCTTGGGAAGAGGCGATGACAGCTGCGATGCTTCAGGTTTTTTTCATCTTTGCCACTTCTACATGTGCTTTAGGAGGCCTTGTCAGATGTGTTCATCTTTTTTCGATGATTACTTATCGCGTCCGCAGAGCAAGTCGGCGTTCGCGCTGCGGTGATACTACAATGAGCTCATCTCTGCTTGCGACGAAGCGGATGCAGTTTTTGCAAAGTGAGATAGTGGATATTCTTTGGCAACTGGAAGGCAAAAAGCAGACTGTTGTGGCCAAAGAACTTGGAGTGGCGCATTCCACAATTGCCACAATCCTGAAAGATACGAACAAAATAATGAAGGGCCAGGATCAGTCACAACATGCCCCCTTAAGGAAGCGACTGTGGCTCGGTGACTTCCAATGAATAGACTTTGCGATGCTCACATGGTTCAAAGACTTAAGAGGCCAGAACGTGCCCGTGTTGGGCCCACTGATTCAAGAGAAGGCGCGACAGTCTGCAGCAATTTTGAATGTAACAGGCTTCGAAGCATTTTTTTGGTTGGCTTCACCGTTTTCACAGTTGTTGCTGCACGCGTAAAAAAAAAAATTGACTTCTTTAGATAAAAATGCATTTTTTGGTGTTCACTTGTGCATTTGTTTTTCTCGTTAAAAATGAGTTCAAGGACCCACCGTTGTAAAGGTAAGTCATTTTGGTCGGTGGAAAATAAGTAATTATGGTTCATTTTTGGGCTTTCACTATAAAGATTTTTCAAAATAACAAACGAATTGCCACGGCCCCCTGAAGTTCGTTATACAAAGATATCACTACGTGGCCTTTATTTTATGTTAACATCGATCGATTGACTCGCAAAAAAAAACGATTTATTCTGCAAGTTTGTGTGATCAGCGTTGTCATTTCACTTTGCCTGTACGTGGCATCACAACTTACTCAAGTAAGTATGGAAGATACTTGCGGGCTTCTAGTAAGTAGTTTACTGCAACATACTAAATAGAAACGAGAGAAATTGAGAGAGGAGGCTGCTGCAGCGAGCAAGGGACAGCCATAGAGCAGAAGCAAAAAAGGACGGTGCATTCGGCTATGCAGAATGCCAGCTGCCACATCAAAACGTCCTTGTGCTCTTGAAACCTATTTCATTTTACAGGCAGCTATAAATTATACAACTAATACTCCTAGTTCTTATTTATTTGAAAACCTTATTTGTAGGCTTGTGCGAATATTCGAATGCTTCGAATACTCGAATGGATAATGCAGTATTCAAATTCGCTCAAAATTAAATTCAAAATATTGAAAATTTCGAATTATTCGAAACAAACGAATAAATGCACATAAATTTGCGATTGCAACTCTGTAAAAGTGGTTTCGCTGCAGTAACGCGGTGCAACGCCGTGAAAACACAAACCCAGCGGAAACCCGCATTGCCGCGAAGCCCTACTTGAAGGTTAAATGAGAAAATTTCTCTCGCACCAATTCATTTTTCAAGTTTAGAAGGTTGGCATACCTACTCATATGCTCTAAATAGAGCAAATTTTAAAAAGTAGCATATTTTACAGGCTAACGCTTGCATCTTAGCGAAAGTAAAATCCTGCTACTATTCAAAGTTGTTGCCACTTCCTTTGACGCAAAAAAAAAAAACCTTTGAACAGGCCTTATTTGAATTGTTAAAAAAATATTGTGCACGTTAGTTTGATCATAAAAATATGCCTCTTTTCCTTTATAATATGTGATACATATGCCATTCGAATTTGATTCGAAATAGAATGTTCACATCACGCACGGTTAGGATGTGCCGGCTCCTCTCTACATTTAAAAAAATCACAGCAATCCATAACTTTTTTTGCAGCAGCAATTTGGTGAAAGGTCAACGTCTGCTCAGCCATGTAGCAGATGCGGTGGAAGTGACAGCACACAACTCCGTAATCAAACTCTATAAAAACACGTGCCTCATTAAAAAAAACTAGCAATTGTGACCTTATGGTGTGCAGAAAAATCTTTCATACAAAAACTACACGGAGATAGCTACCTACGTATGAAAATTTATTTTTGAAAAACTTTGCGTAATGCATTGTTTGAATTATAATTACGTTCAATGAAAGGTATCCATAGAGTAATGCACTTGTTGTGCTCTCACTCCTATCACACTTGAGCGCGCATCAGAGGGACGGACCGACAGATGCTTCGTCCACTCATCATCCTTCACTCCGTCAATATGCCGTGAATTTTTTCATGGTGTCAGTGACATGCGAGAGAAGTCATCATAACGTCACTCATACTAGCGTCACCTGCTGAGTGAGTCATAGAATTAGATGGTCATGTACCGAGATATACAATGGATGTACAGACCCACAGCTTTAGGAGCTTCGCCTTTAAAAGCACTTCTGAATGAATATCCATAGATAAAGTATATTAAAGAGAAAGTATCATCAACGCATTCCCACCTTTGACATGGTTTTCTGTGGGCCCGAAACACAAAAAGTTAGAGTGCGATGTTGCAAAGTAGACGTGACAGACATTCTGGTGGCACGGATGCAGTTAATAGTTAAATTGTTTTTAATTACGTGCCCCCAAACTCTTCAAGAGAGCTATCAGCAGGGTTCCTGGAATGCACGACATCTGCTGTTGATTTGCCACCATGTATTTGACACTACAGATGTACAAAAACGTCACGAGCCCTTGCGGAGAACGTGTTACGCCGTTAAGTGGCCTTGCACAAAAAAAGTTTCGTAGGCACCAAATCTAGCATTGTGAATTACTTAGGACAGGTGCGTGACCGCTGTTTATTCAATGGAATAATTCTAGGTATGTGATTGTGACTTTGGTGACCATGAGAACAATGTGCACGTTTTTATGCGCTGACGTGGCTATTGCCAGTGAGAGACGCTTCTAAACTCGACCTTGGTGCAGTTTTGTGCAATTTTCGTTCATATTATCAGGATGGCGCAATAAATCTGATTTGGTGCACTTTGGTGCAGTTGGCACAGAAGTGAGATCACTGCATCTGGTAGACGAGAGCGGCTCCTTCGAGATTAAAAATGTCCTTGTTCACATACTCCTTTAGCAGCTCGGCGAGGCGTAGGTTTCACAATGCGTTTGCAGCTTGTTTGTAGACAATGCCGCTTTCGTGGTGGATAGGCTTCAATGACACGTCATTTCGCTTCTTAAACTGCTCGAGCCAGCCATTGCTGCAGCTGAAGTTTGCATGACCCATCTGTAGTGCCAATATGTCTGCTTTTTCCATTATCAATGATTTATATGTGGCATTTAACCTCCCCAAACCACGATATGATTATGAGAAACGCCGTAGTGGAGGGCTCCAGAAATTTCGACCACCTGGGGTCGCCTTGCGTGCGCCCAAATCTGAGCACACAGACATACAATATTTTTGCCTCCATCGGATATGCAGCCGCCGCAGCCAGGATTCAATCCCCCGACCTGCGGGTCAGCAGCCGAGTGCTTTAGCCAATAGATCACCGCGGCAGGGCACTTTTTCCATCATCATTTGGGTTGTCACTGGAAGATTGGCTGCTCGAACGTTTCGGAGTTACAACAGAAGTGCTGCTTCGACGTCCGGGAATTCGGAAGATCAAATACTCTTCCGCTTGCTTGAGAAGCTTTGCTCGAAGCCTTCTAAAACCTTTTCTTTGTTCTTCAGCACTGTCGAGAGGGTTGACAATGGGATGCTGAATTATCTGGCGATGCACGGCTAGCATCGACTTGCTTTTCCGACTTCCTTGACTAATGCCACTTTTCTCTTCGACGACAGAGATTTGCACAACTTTCGGCGGGACATCTTGATCGATATACAAAAGCGTCCATTGCCCAGACCACTTTATACACAGCAAAACTGAACTTGAGATGAGTGGCACGCATATTGTGAGAAAAACAAAGAATACCAGCACGCACAAACAAGAGCTAGGCTGTGTACTGACAATACTGACTGGCGCACGCTACACACACCGCCCGACCGTGCATAAGTCACGCACATGCAATCACTCCCACAGTTACTTGACAAGGGGGATAACAAACGACTGTGTCCAAGGAAATTTCAAATTTGCCCTACACAGACACCGTTTGGCACGTATAGTAAGAGCTAAGTGTTTGCACGGAGCCTTCATTTCTTCTTGGGAGTGGACATTGCATTGTGCCCGCGCAGTCAAGATTTTGATATATCCGCTGTGCCCTCCAAAAAACATTTTGAGATAAGAGGGGGTGAATATATAGCACCTATGGGAGGTTATTAGACGGCGAAAAAAGTTTTGTCTTAACCAAGATTTTCAGATATGCAAGTTCGAGTTAACGAGGGTTTAGTGTATTTAACGATAGATACTATGTGATGCAGTAAGACTTGAGGGAATTGAGGCTACCTCGCTGCGTTCGTGCGGGCTTTGCCGTCTTTTCTGCCGTTCTCATGTCCCAACATGACTCCCCTCCTCTATGGTCTGCCACGCTGGCAGAGTGGAGAAGGATCGTTAACCCCTCTCATCCGGTAGCGGACGTCGACTGTGGTGCCACGCGCAAAATCTCCCAAGAGGTTTTGCGCACGCGCGTCGGGAGTGAGAGAGACCTCTCCGGGGACGACATGGGGGTAAGCACGCTTTTATTTTCCATCTGTGGGCTCCCTTTGTTTGGGGCTCGTTTGGACTTCGCCAACAGCGCCTTGCGCCCGCGGCGAACGCTTACCTTATGTCACCCCCTTTCCGAACTCTAGGCCGAACAGTGGTGCGGTGTCCTAGTGCGTAGCTAAGTTGCGCCAACCCGTAGCTCTCCGAAGCCAACACGAGCGCCTTTGCCCTCACTCGAGCAACCGGGCCTTTGTCCCGGTGCCTCCGTGAATCACTTTTACCACGGAGACATGCTCGCGGCACCCCTGAGTAGTACTTCTTGCCCGGTGCGCGGATAAGCCCATTTTCTTTCCCACTACGCCTTTGCAACGGGCTCTGTACTGCGTTTTGGTGTTGCCGCAGACAATAAAGTGTTGCGACCTTGAGCAGTATCGGGTTCTCGTCGTGGCGACGGTTAACGCACGCCCTGCGGCTCGCCAAGACCAGACCCACGCTAGTGACTCTACTCCTTCAGGATACTTGTACACTACACTGGCGCCCAACGTGGCATCAAAAGCTCTAAGCTATTGACTGCTCATAGCGGGTCAGTTTGCCTGCGTGATTTGGGCTCGTCGCAACATTCCTGCTTCGTGGCATTTTTGTCCGCTGACGTTTTTAGGCGGATGCGGCGTTGCACAAAAAGGCCATTGCCTCTATTGACGGGAACCCTTCGGCACCCGTCCATGTCGTCACCCCCCTTTTGTAGTGAACACACAATTAACGTGGTAGCCGATGCGCTATCTTACGCTACCAGATATTGAGTGTCATTTTTGCTCTGTTTAACTATTTCTTCTGTGTTTATTTTGCCTAACGGCGAACGGAGCGGTGACCTTGAAAACCGAGCTTATGCGTGGAGAGAGGGACGACGGACGCTTTGCGCCTTTGCTCGCG
This sequence comes from Rhipicephalus annulatus, assembly GCA_013436015.1. Taxonomy (NCBI): domain Eukaryota; kingdom Metazoa; phylum Arthropoda; class Arachnida; order Ixodida; family Ixodidae; genus Rhipicephalus; species Rhipicephalus annulatus. The sequence goes on from WOVY01000745.1 coordinate 171,590, forward strand.
CAGCCATCGGTGGTGTGTGCGTGCATGCTTCTGTGTATACATACGTGCGTGGCGGTTCTGTGTGTGTGCCCGTGAAAAGTGCGCATCGTGGTTTCAACCCATCGACATGGGCACTAGAGGTGCTCGGGGCCCTGACCCAGTTACGTCAAACAGTCCGGCTGTGTTCTGCTCCCTGCAGCGGCCGAAAACCCCTGCTGCCTTTTAAACCATGGCTCCTGCGGGAGGCCAGCTGACAGCAGCTATGGGAGGCCAGCAGACAGCAGCTATATGCTGCCGGCCAATCCCAGGGCGCCTTGCAGCCAATTTCGGTTCAGCCTACCTGATCCCCGGCGAGGCCGGGCTTCCTAGCGAGGTTCCCCCGTCATCCATTGAGAAATGGGGGGACCTCTGAACCACCACCGAAGCGACGTTCGTCGGACACGCTGACCAATCATTAAGAGCAGCCACGAGCCATCAGAGGGCCCCATTCCGTACCTCTGACCTCGCACACAGGCATCGCACCAAACAGACATTGTCACGCTCTTCCACCTCTCCGCGCGGTGAACGCTATCCCACACAAGCCCTACGAACACTAGTCCTACTTTCCTGTGCTCCCTTTCACAAACATTTTTATAGCGTCATGTGTTTGTTCTTAATGTTTGTTTTCTTCTTTATCATCATTTTTTTAGCAGCAGTTACAGGGCTGGACTGAGGTTAGCTGTTGCTCATAGCAAAGCTATTTTAACTGCATGGGTGACATCGGGCTGTCTTTGCAGACCAATAAAGGGCAAAGTTAGAAGAGGGGGATGTAGGAATTGAGGCTAGCCCGCTGCCTTTGCGCGGGCTTTGCCGCCTTTTCTGCCATTCTCACGTCCCGACATGACTCCCCTTCTCCGGTGTCTTCCACACTGGGGGAGCGAAGAGTGACGTATAACCCCTCTCACCCGGTAGCAGATGTCGACTGTGGCGCCGCACCGATCACTGCAAAGAGCTTGCGTGCTTGTGGAAGGCGTTATATCTCAGAATAACTGCATAATTAACGTGCAAGCACCAACAATGCAGTTCTAAAACAGCTTCACAAATTGCACTGCGAATGAAAACTGGATTAAATTTCGTGACATTTTAAAACAAATCAAAGATAGTTGCGTAGCGAAAATGACCATTAGATCAACCAAAAATGATCCGTGATTCACAGAAAATGTGAAAAGAAGTCTTAATAAAAAGAAACGTGCATTTAGGAAGGCGTCTCGGACAAAATCAACAGTAGACTGGAATAACTATAGGAATGTATCGAAAAAAACGGAAGCCATCATTAAAGAAGCCAAACAAATTTTTCAATTGCGCACTGCTTAACCTCCTCAAAACTGGCCCTAAAAAATTCTGGCAAGTGGTAAACCTTAAAAATACAGATTCTCCGACCTTCCGAGACGGTGAGCATGGCGATTCTCCGTCGGCTGAGGAAACCGCGGAAATAATCAGCAATCAGTTTGCATCAATATTTTCAAATGAGCTTCCATTAGAGTCAATCAACCTACCAGAGACCATCATTCATGATATCTTTCTCCCAATAGAAATCACTGAAAATGGCATAGCACGTGCCATTGAGCGACTTGAGTACAAGACAAGTGCAGGGCCCAATGGCATTAGCGCCAAACTTCTGAACTCAACCGCTCAAAAATCATTGAACCTATTGAAAGTAATATTTCAGCAGTCACTGAACACAGGTTGCGTCCCAGATGATTGGAAGTCAGCGTTAGTGGTACCTATATCAAATCTGGGTTAAAATCATTTGCTAATAATTACTGGCCAATCTCTCTTACTTCTATTCCGTGCAAAATACTCGAGCATATTCTGTTTACGCACATCGTATCTCACCTCAATAAAAATAACTTGCTAATAGATAACCAACATGGCTTCCGCAATAACCCCTCGTGTGAAACTCAGCTGTTCGAATTGGTAACTTACCTTAATGATTCTCTGAATAACTCCCGCTACACTGACGCAATTTTTATAGATTTCACTAAAGCGTTTGACTGCGTGCAACACAAAAGGTTGACGACTAAAATCTGTAATCTACAGCTAGACGATAAAACAACCCAGTGGATAAGCGGTTTTCTTACTAACAGGGTTCAGTGAGTTAAACTAAACAACGTTATCTCTACTCCCAGACCTGTCAAATCCGGGGTACCCCAGGGTTCCGTACTAGGCCCTCTGTTGTTTCTAGTCTATATTAATGATATCGGATCCAATATTAACTTTTCACTGCATCTCTTTGCTAACTATTGCGAAATTTATAAGGAAATCACTGAACCAAACGACGTAAACATCTTGCAGTCGGACTTGACAAAATTATGAGAACGGTGCCGTTTATGGCAAATGGAAATAAATGTAAACAAAACCAACCACGTACCGTATTTATTCGATTCTACCGCGCCCTCGATTGTAACGCGCACCCGATTTCCACGACGAAAAAAAAAAGTAAGACATTCATTGCAACGCGCACCCATTTTTCTCGCTGGCCCGCACGATCACACCACTCGAAAAAAGGACTCCTTCCGGGAGCGTCTTCCATTTAAATATGAGGTACAGGGGAAGCTTGCGCCCACATTGACGTGTAACAGAGCATTGCCGTCACTGTAGTTTTACCGTGGACCGATGTCAGCACGCGAACTTGCTTCGCCCCCTTCTTCGCGACAGTTGTGGTGCCAGGCATGTCAAAGTAAACAGGCGTCTAATCGGCATTCCCGATTTGCCCAAGCAGGTAGCCGTTGTTGTGCCACAAGTTTAGGACGAACCTGTGAAAATTGTGAAGCTTTTCATCGCACTCCTCTGCAAAGCTTTTCGCAGATGCCCGTTCACCTTTGGAGGGAAAAGCCTTTCCTCTTCATAAAGTTAGTTAGCCAGCACCTGCTCGCTTTAAAGTGGCTCCGCATTAGCCATTTTTTCAAGGCTAATTGCATAGCCCGCACTTGGAGCAGTTTTATCATCACGAGCCACTGTGCCGCTCGCTGCTCAAGCACATACTCGGACAGCAGCTCTTCAATTTGCGGAAACCGACCCCGCTGTGGTCCACTGAAGTCTTTGCGAGAATCTTTTCTGTCGACAATCTTCTGCTTTTGTTTCTGCCAGTCCCGCACGCACGTTTTGGGAACTCCGAATGACCGTGATGCGGCCCGATTTCCGTCCGTTTCTGCACACGCGATGACTTTTCTTTTAAAAGCGGCATCGTGGTGAACTCGAGTTTTGGAGTCGGCCCTTCCATGCCGTCCATGCTAATGCACTACAAGATGACGAACTCCTCAGCACACGTACGAAGTGCCGCACATGGGAAACACATAGGCAGAAATGGCCGACGCGCCATGCCGACGCATGTAGGGGCGCCCATTTTGGAAATGCCGATGCCAATAGAATGACCGTAATAATTTTTTTTCGAGCTCGATTCTAACGCGCATGCGATTTATGAACTCGCTTAACCAGAAAAAAGGTGCGCGTTAGATTCGAGTATTACGGTACACTTTTCAACTGTTGCCCATCCTTCGCCCAATGAGTATGTCATAAACAACTTGGTAATTCAAACAGTTACATCTATTAAATATCTAAGCATTTTATTCCACTTTGATATAACCTGGACTAGCCACGTAGAATACATTACCGCGAAAGCACTACGGAAACATGGTCTTCTTAAACACCGCCTTAAACTTGCAAACAAGGATACCAAACTTCACGCGTACAATACTGTTATCTGACCAACCCTAGAATATGGTTCCATAGTATGGCACCCCTCCACAGCAACCCTTACTGATACGCTCGAAACTGTCCAAAACAAAGCCGTGCGATTTATTTTGTGATGTTATTCCCACTATGAAAGTGTGTCATTCATTAGCAAAAATTTAAATCTCCCCCCCTCTTGCCAAGCACAGAAAATATTTCCGCTTATCTTTCTTCCGCAAATTATACCACAGTGATTCACCGTTCCGCCATACGTTCATTCACCCTGCTTTGTACATTTCTGCACGCGTTGACCATGATCATAAAATTGAACCTATATTTTCTCGCAAAAAAAAAACAAAAAAACACCAATACTCACCCCTTGTCTTGGCGATAACCGAATGAAACGCTCTGCTTGCCAGCATTGTAACGCATACACAGCAATCATCTTTCCAGTCCGCATTATTTGCGTTCCTTGAATGTGTTGGACAATCTTAGGCATTGCTGTATAACGTGTCGTGCAGCGTTTTCAATGTGCTCACTTGTGAAAACCTTGCTGTGTTATTTCTTGCTTATCTTGGTTGACAGACTGTGTATCCTGCGCATGTTTTCTTGTCTTCTTTTCTTGTTAAAAAAATTGCTGTTGTCACTGATTACTGTATGAAACCCCCTCATGTAATGCCCTAGAGGCCCTTTAGGGTATATAAATAAATAAAAATAAAGAACACGTGCCTGGGGCAAGCATCACCCTTTGTTCTGCATCTCACTCGATCTCAATGCTACGCCAGCGCCACCTCTCGCAACGGCAACAAAACCTGGCTGCCTCTTCTAGCCAGTTTGCAAACTGAACAGTGTCTAGAAACGTTAATTACAGCAAGCAGTTCTTGAGCCTCCAAGCCACACGACTCCAAGATCGCACGACTCAAAGCCTAGAGTCTTGACAGCCCTCTCCAAAGTTGTCAGAATTGACTAGTGCTCCACGGCTAAATCCCTCCATATTATTGAGCATTTGACAGCCTTGAAGTATACGCAGTTTTCTCGGGACTGTGCGGCGAATATGAGTTAACCAAATTGCCGAGTAAACAAGATTTGGATAAACGAGGTTTCAGTCTATATAATTGGTGTTTTACATTGTAAAACCAGGATATTATCATGAGGGACGCAGCAGTAGAGGGCTCTCGAAATATTGACCATCTGTTGTTATTAATTGTGCACCTAAATCTAAGTAAACAGGCCTCAAGCATTTCACCTCGATTGTAAGCGACCCCCACGGCAGGGATTTGATCCCACAATCTTAAGGTCAGAAATTGAGCAGGCACAGTACATATAGTAGTGCAACAAAAGCATGGGCATTTATTAGCCCATCTTGCACAATGGTGAGCTCGTCATCTGAATCTCACAAATAGCTAAAGTAACACGACAAATAACACACTAGGACATCCGTAATAACAAGCAACCCTCCCCTCCCCAGGCCTCTCCATGATAGATGACCATCCACGGGCAGTGCCAAGTCCTAAAAAGTGTGAGTTGTCCCGTTCCTCTTGAGCCCACACACCTTCACGAGAACGCAGTGTCATCACTAGCATGGTGGCAGCTATGTTAGCTATGCTGCCACTAGTGCACTGAAGTGAAGCCAGCTATTCAAAAAAACGCGTATGTTGTGAAGCGAGAAAAAAAATGCCAGGTTTGCACAGAAAGCACAAAACAGTGACAGTGTTTTCTAAACACTCTTTGGGTTAACTGCTGCAAGCACACTAGCTGTGTACCCACTACGGCATTAGTAATAATATTTTCTGGGCAGTAATCCAGCATTTACTATGCTATCCTTCGTCATTCTTCTGAGAAGCGAGGTATCCGCTAAACACTTGCAAGAAATTTTGTGCTAATTGTTCATGCAGTGTCTGATGATGATGAGGATTTATGCCTGAAGTGGGTATGCCCAACAGTTAATAGGTAAAAAAGAACAAGCTTTTGTAATGGCTCGGCGCATTGGACAACCCTCTTGTTACACAATTTGCATTGTGCGACGCCTGGTTGTTTCCTAGCTGTTCTAAAACTCTTCATTACTCATACTAACGCGATTCCTTTCTCGACATCCCACCTGCCAAAGGCAAGTTTGCAGCAGAGTTTCAAGCACCAGTGTGGCTCTGTGGTAGGATACTGGGTTGGTACGCAGGGGATTCGGATTGCAATTCCATTCATGTCTGTGTTGTTTTTATCAACTAAGTTTCTTTTCTGATTTTGTACGATAGTGGTTCCGGACACCAATATTGCGGACAACTATGGCACATGCAATCTTTGTTGTGATCTCACAACAGCTTTCGCTGTAATAACTTTACAGGGGATGTAACACGTACCGCCTCTCTGTACAGCAATGCCATATATACAGAGCTACGTGAAAACCCAAAAGAAAATTAAGAAAGCATGAAAGATTCCACGCTGGTCTCATAAAGCAAGGCCCATAACTGTGCTTCCAGTGGCAACAAGAAACGAGTGTAAATGCTGTCCCAACTTACCTGCCAATGCATGCTTTGTTGGGCAAGGTCTTTGTAAATGGTGTCATAGACAAGCCGGTAAAATGCCTCTGCGATGAAGTCCCTCAGGAGGCTCGTTCGTAGCACAGGAGACACAGCACGCGACTGCGAACACCACCGCACAGCCTCCTCGAGCTGGAAAAAAACAGTGTCTTAACTGAACATGCCACCATTGAAATATCCAAAATGAATAAAATGTTTTTCATATAAGATGCATCTACAATTTTAGAAATGTATATATTTAAACTTTTCTAAATATAGTACCATATTTGGAAAATGCTGCAACGAAAGCCCAGACAAATTTTAAACATTGGTGCAAGTAACAATTTACTTGTGCTACACATTCTTATGTTTACAGTAAAATATTGTTAATGTACTTATCGGTTTTAAAAACACACTGCACTTATTGAAACTCAGCTGCAACGACACCCTTACGGGATTCCCTATAGGGCCTAATGTATTTGTCGACTGCTAAGGCCTAATGCAAATATATGCCAACCAGTCAGCGAGCACCACACTCTCTTTTTCTTACCCAAAGGTTCACTGCTCCTTCTTCTTGCATCCTGACTGGCACCACAAAGTATCACAGGAGGTTTTCTGCCCTCACAATAAGTGCAAAGACCGGCCTACTAGTGGTTCTCACTTGTTGTAGTGGTTCTCACTTATAGCGAGATTTCACTCTACTGCACAATAAAAGACCAGTGTTCCCCCTTCAACAACATGACTATTTTAGGCTACATTTAACTTAAATTCCAGCTCCTTTTCAAACTTACCCAACGACAACCCTGGTGATGGGCATAAAAAGGTTTTGATCTCGGTTCGATTCGCAGACCTGAACAAATTTTTATGCATATAATTAAGCAGGTTTCCAAGAAATCTGTATGTATTTTCTTGTGGCTTCGTGCTACAAACAGGTGGTTGTCAATTTTCAGAATCTTTTCAGTCACCTTGCGGGATTCGCCAGAACTCATTTGCAACAGGGTTTATTCTTGAGCTAACATGGCCATCAACGATAGCTCTGGAATCTTTGATTTCATGTCTATAAATGCTGATGTGCTTTACCGCCAATGAAATTACTAACAGCTGACAACTGTGATTGGTGCTATCAGTGTACAGCATATATCACTTGTACTTCGGATTTTCATTTTCCTGGACGCAAGTACGCCTGACAAAGAATTCTGCCTCGAACAACCTGACTAACAAGGTTACAACCATGTGACAATATCAGCAAAACTTCTTTAAAATTGACATCGTCTTAATCCACGTCACTTTAGTATGGCTCTTTCAGTCATCACAAACTAGACAAGCCAATGTGCAAGCTTTGCACGACCACTTACGACCGTGCGGGGTGGCACCTCTCGGCTTCGGGAGAACGTGCACCACACAGGGGGAAGCAGGCCTTGAAGAAAATCAACGTCTTCCATGACAGCTTCATCTCCTAGATCCACCAGACACACGCACGGCACGGGCTGAAGTCTCAAGGCATCCCTCAAGGTCTTTGCCAGCCGCATCTCCAACTGCATTGCACGGTTGGTACACATGACTACTTACAAGAGCAGAAGTTTGCCCCAGCTGGTAATGCATATTTGGTGAAACTAAGCAGAACAAAAGGAACAACAAAAGGTGAACTTCATTTTGCCAAGTATGCAACTTGCAAGCACAGGGGAATGCAACAGCCATTAAGAAAAGTGTTGCAGCTTTGCAACTGACAAATATGAGAAAATACAGCATAGACCGCTAACAACATAAGTCGTGGGAGACGCAAATATGCGAACTATAAGCAGTACTGCACTACAAGCAAAACAACCTTTTCAAGGGCCGCAGTTGCACAAAACGTGTTGAGCATTAGCCTCGAATGTCCGAGAATAGAAGAATTCGATGCCTGTTGCTTACAAGCATTTAAATTTCCTAATGTTAAAAATATGAATGCGAAAGGAGGGGTTGTCTAACAGAAGAAAGTACCATTGCAAATTCGCCGACTACTTCCACATCGATGGCTAGGCCTAAGCTGCCAGGACCCACATCAACTAAGTCACAAGTGAAGATGAGTGGATTGTCAAGGAGACGTAGGCCTTAGACAAAGTAAGTGTGTTTGATTGAAGGGCGAGCGTCTTGGAGTAATTGCATAGAAGCCGTATTGGCTAGAAACTGGTTCGGACTAGAGGCGACCTAACGTGGCTAAATGTTAGTTTTGGTTATGGTGTATAGCCGAGATCTGCGTGCTTTGACTGTTGGCGTTTTCTACGCTGTTAGATAAAGTGAGTTTATCTTGTCACCACGGTCTTCCATCTCTTTTAATCCGATTCTTAGCAAGCACTCCTGAGATATTCGTGACAATGAGCATGTTCACATGATACCAGCATTAAAATCTTGTGATGTCATGAAAGAAAGTATCCTTATTATGCAATGTTAAAAATTAATATCAGTTGAAAGTAAGCCCATGTGTTTTCACTACCTTCCTCTGTCCTTGTGTGCGTGTGCTCAAAAATTCATTAGTTTAGTTTACCTGACATTTTTTAATGTTCAGCTTGTGTACACAACATATTGTGCTGGAAATATTTGCATGCCATTTTGAACTTTTATTTATTTGAAGAAATTTTCATAGTCATGCTGTAGCAATGCCTACTCATTTACCATAAGTGAGAAAACTTATACTGCAATGTCCAATCGCACACCACCATCCTCCCGAGCTTGGACGCTAGTTTGCGTAGCCTTCTTCAGAGTGATAGGAAAGGTTTACCTGAGATTTGATTTACTTATTCAATAACAACAACTCTAAAGACCTTCTTTAGTAAAGTAAAACTAACATCTACATGTGGTTGTTTGATTCTAGCTGCAAATTTTAATGTCAGAGGACTTCAAATTTGTAGATCCAGTACGGCATTCATTGGGAGTTTCTCAATTAGTTTGGATTATTTGAGATTCTTGGGTGTGCGAGAGATCCAAACAAACGAAATATGCCTGCGTTCCGCTTCTCACAATTAATTTTGAGAACGCTTGCGAAAGATTAGGTTGAGAGAGAGATACGCGAGTCAGTGGTAACACGGCAAACACTTTTTAATACAACACAAAATGGCAAACATCAACAACCCCGCACAAATCATGCAATCAAGATACACACACAATAACGGGTTATACCGCAAAACCGGAACTAACTTCAATCCGAGTCAAGTTCAATCCTTAGCCTAATCTCTCTCTAGCCAAAATGACGATTCAGTAACGAAACGTTCTTACAGTTCATCCTGTTTTCGCGTCGACTCTATGCTCTTGCCGTGTCGACGGTTCGTCGAGTCTTTCGTCGACGTCCTCCTCAAGCTCCTACAGTCATTGTCAGTGGTTTCCACACAATGTGCCGTTTGTCTTCAATGTCGGCGTCCCTGTCTTCAGTCTCGCTAGGCTAGGCTTAGCTCATTACGGGCTCCCTTGCTGACGGGTCCACTCTGCTCACTGGTCTGGGCTGCTGCCGCCCTAGCGTGAAGTGGGATAGCTGCCAATACACCAGGAACTGCTAGGAAACAGTGCTGCAAGTCCGGGCAGCCTCACACAAGAAAACCTCCGAAGTTGCCGGCCACTTCCTGGACCTCTCACGCCGACATCCTTTTGAGCTGGGTGGCTATGCTGCTTCGCCGTGGTAGTGACACTGGTTTTCCACGTCTTCACAGCTCGGAGCCCTACAGCACAGTAAATAGAATCCCATCCTCCAGGATTTCCTATTAGAATCGGGTCGTATGCCATGAGCCTTTCTCAGACCAATCTCGTACATGAACATGGCGCGTCTGCCCATTATCGGGGTCTCGAGCACATGCGCCTCATTCCAGCGCCCGGCATGTGCCTCGTGCCCTTTTACTCATGACACTGCTCATTTTGAAATGTAATCCCTACAATAGCGAACGTTTGACAAGTGAATGTGTCTTGCCTCAATGATCGCATCGTCTAATTGAATGTGCTAAGAGACTGGTAAGTCTTGTACTAAATATAAATACTTCAGGCATCGTTAAATTTGCAATTTTAGATTCACTATATGCACACTCGTTATCTGAAAGAGGTGCAACAGTAGATGCACGCTCTGACCACTGTGCACCCGGGAACGTTGCGCCCGCCTAACAAGGTCGTAGAGTGCCTCAATGCCCATGGGTGTCAAGGCACCCTACCGGTCATGTTGGGTCGAAGCTGGTAGCACTATCTCTTGACCAGCTTGTGAAGGAGAACCTAGTTCTAGAGCAGATTGTCCAAGCATTCGCTCATCTAAAATATTTCTTGCATCGTGCTGTAGAGTAAATGAGTCAAACCAAATATCAAGTGATGTGATAATACAGTGTACGGCACTGTACAGGCCCAAGCCAGCCCAAAAGCCTGAACCTAGGCCGGCTCGCAGGTACGGCCAGGCAGGGCATGGCTGAATCGTGCCCTGGCCGGGCTCGAGCCCCTGAGCCTCTGTTTCGGGTCAGGCTTGGGCCTGAGCATGGCCCGTATGAGGCCCAAGTCTCACACTTATCAGTATATTGGCATGCGTATGGTGTTTGGCTTTGATGTTCGCACTTAGTTTCCAACTTATTTTGTCGGCTGAAAAGCAGACACCTTTTGATATGAAGTCCATGAAAGCAATAGAATATGCTTAATTCACGTAAAGTGACCTTCCATATGAATGCTGGCACTGTTGGAAGTTGGCTTCTTTTTTACCTTCCACCTTTTCTTCCCCACTTTACTTGTCGCCGCTTTTTCCTTTCTGCCACACATCTTGTTCTTCTCCAAGCCTGCAACTACAACTCTAAGCCACAGACAGCCAGATTTCGCTCCCATATTGTACCAAGGCCTTAGGTCGTCGGCGACTGGGCAACCTACTCTAGCATTTTCAGTCCCCATGGGGGATCGCGCTCCAGACCTCCACACACTCCATTCAACAAAGAGGGCCAAACAGGTTGCTGGCTTGTTCCCTTCCGCACTCTAAAAGAGTTGTTTTGGAAGCCCTTAGTCCTGTTTTGCTTTAAGAAATAACACTTTTGAAGATCGAAGTCCGTTACACGAAGACGACGAGACAGGCATCTTCAGCAAACAGTGAGGATAGCGGCTCGGTCGCGACTTTGATAGATCTATGGCACGGTTGTGAAGGCGACTCAATTAGAAGAGTTGAGTCACAAAACCTTCTCGTTTTGAGCATGAAAATGTAGTGTACATTAAGGACAGTTGTCAGCACAGGAGTCGACACGACAGTTTCAATTTATGTAACATTGCTCAGCCTGTTGGATTCCTTCCAGAAGCAGCTAGACCATGTTTCTTATTTCATTCCATTTTACAAAGAATGAAGTTTGCAAAAGAGTTGACACTTTTACTCAACAGCCCCAGCTTGTATGCAATTTATGTAGACTAAAACTACCGTATTTACTCGCGAAATGAACGCAATGGCATAAACGCACACTCAATTTCAGTCATCGAAACTTGGATCCCCCCCCCCCCACTTAAAAAATGCATCCCCTACATTCATCTGCCTCAGTCACGCTGACACCAGGCGCCTGCTCACATGTTGGCTCTCTTCCATTTTTTATTACTTTTCCTTCCCCCCTCAACCACCTCTGCTCACCCCCCCCTCGCCCGTTGCCACATGCCTATTGCTTTTCTTTCTATCTGTGCGGGACATATCCCCCCCCCCCCATCTTATCTGTGCCCCACAGCAGCATTCATGAGCAGTGCGAGTGTAGAGACATCGCAGCTGATAAGCACACAAAGAGCGAAGGTCACCAAACTGCCTGCACCAAGCAACGTACATCGATTTCTGCACCCCCCCCCCCCCCACCTATTCTTTCTTAGCCAACTTTCTTTTTCTTCACCCTAACTGTCCGTTCATTCCCCGTTCCCCTGTGAGTGCACAGTTTTGGGCACCCCTCGACACCACAGCATATTCCACTGTTGCGGTTAAATGATGACATGAAAAGACAGTCGCGGAGAGTTTTTATGGCGTGCGCGGGCGGCTCGGAGACAGCTTGCAGAAGATAGCACCATCAACCACCCAAGATGAGTTAAGTGCAACAAAAAATGTTTCCAAATAGTGTACGCATATGTATATTGTCACGGGGTCGTGACGTGGCAAGTGACAGGAGACTTCGTGTTGGGATTTAACTGTTTATTTGGGCGAACCTGTGCCCGGTAAACGGAAAGTCCAATTAAAGCAGCAGTCTCTGCTGCTTTAATTGGACTTTGGGAAGAGGCCGTCCGGTGTTATAAATGCCGTCTTCTCTCGGTCTCTTTCGTCGACTTCGATTTGCCAATAGCCGGTCTTGAGGTCCATTGACGAAAAATACTTGGCGTTATGGAGCCGATCAAGTGAGTCGTCTATTTATGGGAGAGGATACACGTCCTTTCTTGTGATTTTGTTCAGGCGGCGATAATCCACACAGAAACGTAGGGTCCCATCCTTTTTCTTCACCAACACTACAGGGGATGTCCATGGACTCTTGGACGGCTGGATATTGTCATCCCGAAGCATTTCATCAACTTGTCTCTTCATGGCCTCACGTTCTCGTGTCGAAACCCTGCACGGACTCTGACGGAGTGGTCTGGCATTTTCTTCGGTTATGATGCGATGTTTCGTGATTGGGGTCTGCCGAATTTTCAATGACGACGAAAAGCAATCTTCGTATTGCAAGAGCAGGGCCTTGAGCTGTTCTTGCTTATCGTTCGGAAGTCTGGGATTGACGTCAAAAGCTATGGGAGGGGCTTGGTTCCTCTGAGCAGGTTCCGCAGAATCGGCGAGGGCGAAAGCACTAATGGCTTCGACAATTTCTTCGATGTATGCGATCGTCGTTCCTTTGTTCACATGTTTGTACTCATTGCTCAAATTCGTGAGCATAACCGTTGCTTTGCCTCCCCGCAGCTCTGCGATTCCTCTTGCAACGCAAATATTTCGGGTGACCAACAGATGCTGACTGCCTTCAACGACGCCTTCCAAGTCAGGTGATTCAGGAGCGCCGACTGAAATAATGACGCTTGAGCAAGGCGGAATGGTGACTTGTTCTTCCAGCACATTCAAGGCATGGTGTCCTGACGGTGTGCGCGGCGGTAGTGCTTCTTCTGTGGATAACGTTATCGACTTTGTTTTTAGGTTGATGACAGCACCATGGAGGCATAAGAAGTCCATGCCAAGGATGACATCTCTCGAGCAACGCTGTAGAACTACGAAGTCTGTAGGATAAATACGGCCGTTAATAATGACTCTCGCTGTGCAGATTCCTGCAGGCATTATGAGATGACCTCCGGCTGTGCAGATTTCAGGGCCTTTCCAAGCTGTCCTAACTTTCTTTAACTTCGCGGCGAACGACCCACTGATGACAGAATAGTCGGCTCCAGTATCGACGAGAGCGGTCACACTGTGGCCGTCGATAAGAACGTCGAGGTCGCTAGTTCGACGTCTCGCATTACAGTTAGGGCGTGGCGTCGGGCCACGGCTGCGTCGGCTTGTTCCGCTGCTTCCATGTTGCGTCGTCAGGCCACCTTTGGTAAGTGAGCTTTCGCCGTCAGGGCTTTGCCTGGTTGGCGTTGTGTTCGGAAAGCTCCGTCGCGGCGTCGTCGTCGGAGGATATTCGGTAGTTCGTCGCACAGCAACCACACCTCCACCGGTTGCTGCCCTTAGTTTCCCGGATACGGGCTAGGAGACCGGCCCCGTGTTGGGCCAGAGTACTGCCGGTGGTGCGGAGACGTGCGGCGGCTGGGCGACGGCGAACGCGAAGGGCCTCGTGGTGTCCACCGAGCTCCTGTCAGGTAGTCGGCGATGTCACGTGGTTGTTCTCCTGGCTGTGGATGCGGTGCATTGACGGCGAAGCCACGCAGTCCCATCTGTCGGTACTGGGAACGGCTGTATGTGTGTCCGGCCTCGCCGCAGTGGTAGCAGAGCGGGCGATGGTCAGGGGTGCGCCAAACGTTGGTCTTCCTCGGTGCACTGCGCTGGGCCGTTGGCGAACGGTATGACGTTGGTGGGGGTAGTGGCGGCGGTGGCGTCTGTCAACCGAAGTGCGATGGGGCGGTGTTTTGTCGTGGACGGGGAGGAGCGTTGTGGCGCAGTGCAGCGGCGTAGCTCATAGCTTCCGGCTCGGGCAGAGGTGCGTGGAGAATTTGAAGCGATTGCCGAACTTCTTCTCGCACAATGTGGGCGATTGAATCCACTTGAGGCTGCGCCGAAGGCAACAGCTTGCGCAGCTCTTCCCGCACGATCGCTCGGATCGTTTCACGCAGGTCTCCGGAGTTACTGGCTTGAGCAGCAGCGCAGTCTGCAGTCAGGCGACGATTATACTGTCTGGTGCGCATGTCCAGAATCTTTTCGATAGTGGTCGCTTCGGCTACAAATTCTTGGACGGTTTTCGGTGGGTTTCTCATCAGTCCCGCAAAGAGCTCCTGTTTGACCCCTCGCATCAGGAAACGAACTTTTTTTCTCCTCAGGCATGTCTGGGTCAGCGTGACGGAATAGTCGGGTCATTTCTTCTGTGAAAATGGCCACATTTTCATTTGGTAGCTGAACCCGGGTCTCCAATAAAGCAGCGGCCCTCTCTTTGCGAGCGACGCTCGCGAACGTTTGCAGGAATGCGCCCCAGAAAACATCCCACGTTCGGAGCGTGGACTCCCGATTTTCAAGCCAGGTCCTTGCGGTGTCTTCCAAATAGAAGAACACACGACGCAGCTTTTCGTCATGGTCCCAGTGGTTGAGGGCGGCCACACGGTCGTATGTTTCTAGCCAGGACTCCGGGTCTCTTCGAACGATGACCCATGAAAAATTGGTGGTTCCCTGGGTTGATGCATGACCATCGTGGGCTGGGACGCTGTGGTTGTCATTGTCGCTGCAGTCGCGGTCATGGCCTTGGTCTTCCGCGCCTTGTCTTGTAGAAGCCCGTACTCCGGTGGTAGCCTTTGCTGTCGGCGGCTTGTTCGCTGCTCCTGGTTGGCGTCGGTGTCTTCTCCGCGACGTGGGCTAGGTTCACGGCTTGACGGGGGCGTCCGGTACATGAATGAAGCAGCACCTCCACCAGATGTCACGGAGACGTGACGTGGCCGAAGACAGGAGACTTCATGTTGGGATTAAACTGTTTATTTGGGCGAACCTGTGCCAGGTAAACGGAAAGTCCAATTACAGCAGCAGTCTCGCACAGATAGCAGTCTCAGACTGATAGCGGCGAACGGAGCGTCGGCCTTCGATCAACAACTGACAAGCGGCGAAGCTTGTCATTTATACCCTTGTTGTCGAATGTTCTAGCGTTATCACTGGCGGTGGCGTAGGTTCCAGAACAATCTGTACCGTTCGCACAGTGGGCGTGATCTTATCGAAATGATCTACTACAGTCCGGAACCTTCTCGAAAACTGCAGGCACGGTTTGCACTGAGAATCGTGTGGTGTTTTGGGACGATAACAAAAACTTGGGAAATGGGACATGGCAATATTGCGAAAGGCTAAGCGATCCAACTTTTCTTTTTTTTTGCATTACCGCATTTTTTCCTTCTCCGGAAAAATTTTCATTAAATTTACTCCGCATAATAAACGCACCCTCCAACTTTGCTCCGACTCTTTGAGAAAAAAAGTGCGTTCATTATGCGAGTAAATATGGTATACATATTTGCCATTTTTTCCTCTTCACAGGGGTATTGTATTTTGCAGCTGTTCTTTCAGGGATGGAACAAGGTAGATGGGTTTGGTAGCTGTCCTGGGAGCAGCTAAAAATGATTTTTGTAGCAGGCTTAGAGCAGTCGAAAAAATGTTTTGGAGCAGACGTGGAGCAGCCAGAGAAACTTTTTCAAGCAAATTTAAAGCAGTAAGAGTATTCAGACCAGATGTAGCTCTGTTCAAAGCTCCTGTGAAGCAAACTTTGTTCAATGCTGCACTTTTTCAAACACTTAAATTGTGCAAGAGCCTCATTGTTGCGATAGAAAATATATGAACACTCCTGGTCGGTTTTCCGCCATTGCCGTCAAGTCCTGTATAAATTAAAAATTGATAACATACCCCTGCGCACCGTATGTTCTATCTGCGAGTGATAGCGAGTGAGCAAGAGCGTTGAACGCAGTTGAAGCAGAGATCAAACTATCCAGCCCATCTCTGGAGCGCAAAGGGCACGTGCGATAACATCCGATCCCCCTCTCAAGAGGCCTGTAGTTGAAGCAGAAAGGCAGCGCTCTGCCCGTCATGGAAGAGCATGAAAAGAAAAAAAAATGAGAGAGAGAGAGAGAGAATGAGAGGGATGGGCGGGTGTCATTCAAGTAACAACTATGAACCTTGCTGCTCAGGGTGTGGTCGCGATGGCTGGAGTGCTCGCTCTCTCGGCAGCCATCATCGAGCCACTCGCATACACTTCTATGTACTGCACTTTCATCACGAAGAAGCTGTGCCAAAAGTGTTGCTCTCCTTGAAGTGGCCATATTCTCATACACCAGCGTTTTGTACAGTTAAGTGAGATTCGAATCCAAAAGAGTTAGCTGCCAGCCTCACTTCGTATAACATTACATTTTGCTGCTATGGCATTCATTGCTTCGCCCTTATGGTGCAATTGTGATTTTTTAGTTATACACAGCCACCCATGTATTTCTTTTTAACTGAACACATGACCGTCAACAGCCGCGTCGTTAAACGCGAAGCACAGCGGCCAATGGAACCAGAATAGGCGCAAGCGCTCCATGAACTATCATGTGCACGAGTCTCCACTAAAATATCACAGGAATCGGACCCACCACCCTTTCCTCTTTTGAGCAATGTTACTGTCATCCTACTTTATTTTCCGAACGCTGCTGTCAAGTTTAAAAAGAAATAGTTTAACCGGAATGACGAAAAAATTAATATGACAGCAACAAACTGTAAGGCTGGCAGCTAACTCTATTTGATTAGATATCGCATAACTCTACAAAACGCTGGTGTACGAGAGTACAGTCATGCCAAAGAGAGATGCCGTTCTCACAATATCTTTGTGTTGAGAGCGCAGCGCGTAAAGAAGTTCACACGCCATTCGCACTGATGCCTGCCGCAATAGCACTCGCATAGCGGTCTCTATTACGCTCTTAGGATTAAAGTTCACGGCTGCTCTTAGAGCGATCACAGCCTTTACAAAACCGAAACTATAACCATTTCGATGAAACTAAAAAGGCAATGTTTCAGCCATGTTTCTGGGCACGGCGCTTAATGCCTTTCGCACTTTGCAGCTAAATTCTGATTCTGCTGCCGAAGCGCACTACGGCGCTGATAGGCGAGTGTGGCGCAGCAGGAGTGGTTCAACACACGATGGCACAGGTAAGCAAGTTTGGCGCACAATGGCACAAATTGCACAGCTGTTTCACCCCTGTTCTTTGAAATGTAAAAATAAGACAGTGTGGTTAGAACTGAGAATGGAGACAGCCAGTTAAGAGATTCCAGTTATAGTTTATACAGTAAAAACTCGTAAATTCAAACCGCAAGGGGAAGCCGCCTCAGTTCGAATTAACTAAAGTTCGAACTAACAAAAGTTTGAACTAACAAAAGTTTGAACTAACGAAAGTGAAGAACAACAGTACACAAGGAGAAGGCCCAACAATTTATTTTTTGAAAATATTTGTGATCGCGGTCTGCCTTCTTTCTTTGGAGGCGACAGCCAGCACTTTTTCCTCTAACGAGCTAATTTGGCGTAAGGCCTCTTCTCCGCCTTCTTCAAAAATTAAGACGGGCGGCATTCAATCTGGCCATGACTTCCGCAGCAGAAAGCCGCACTGGTGCTTCGTCCTCCTCCTCATCATCATCAGTGGCAGCGACAGGTTCTGCACTTCTCACCTAACATATTATGTCGCCATCCGTGAGTGCACCACACACCACTGCACTTGAGTCCACATCGACGTAGTCTGCAAAGCAGACGTCTTCCAAAACGTTCGCCCTGGGGGCGGTGACGCTGTGTTCGAGCACTTGTGGCTCGTCACCTTGCAGAGCTTCGGTGCTGAAGCCACAGTGGCGAAAGCAATTTGCTATCGTAAGCGCTGTCACTTGCTCTCAAGCACCCACAAGCAGATGTAGTGCACTTAAGAGCGTCACTTGGTAGTTATTGCACAAAATAATTCGTTCCAACATATGACGTTGATAAAATGATTTTAAATTTCTAATTATACCCTGGTCCATGTGCTGCAACACCGCTGTCGTGTTTACTGGAAGGAAGGCCAGCTTGTCGTGTTTGCTGCAAGGAAGTGTTTAGGCACGGTATTTGCCGTGGGTACACGCCATCAAGTCGGAGCAGCAGAATCGCGACAGACGGAAAGCTACTAGCGGCGCTACCGCAACAAACGTT
Source organism: Rhipicephalus annulatus (assembly GCA_013436015.1). Lineage (NCBI taxonomy): Eukaryota > Metazoa > Arthropoda > Arachnida > Ixodida > Ixodidae > Rhipicephalus > Rhipicephalus annulatus. Next base: position 190,083 of record WOVY01000745.1, read on the forward strand.
AGGCGAGGCCTAACACCAAACAAACGTTAGCCGAGGCCTAACACCAACACAAAGAATTGCGACAGTCGGAAGCTACTCCCAGCACCAACAACCGAGGTGTACGACGCACGCCCAAGACAGAGACTGCAGAGAAGGCTGGGCGAAGCTACAACGCGCCCGATTTACTGTGTGCTGGTCATGCCATCTTTCATCTAACAGCGACAGCTACGCATGATTTTCGAAGGCTCCGAGATTGGCAATTAAAAAAAAAAATCTTGGAGGTTACGCAGGACGGAGAGCAGGCAGCCGCCGAGAGAGAGAGAGAGATTGTGGAAGGAGTGGGGTTTAGAGTAAGTGGCGCTATTTTCTGCACTCTGGCCTCTGTGCCAGTTTCTCCGTTTTATTCTCCGCTCCCTGTCCACGCCGCCTCGTAACTCGGCAGCCGCCCTATCGAGTGACTAGCCAAGCCACCGCCGCGGTGGTGCGTAGTTCGAATTATCCTCGACGGAACCTACTCGCGTTCGAATTAACGGGCCTTTTTATTCATAGCCTTGTATTTAGCTTGGCCGGACCACAACTTCAAGTTCGAATTATCCATAAGTTTGAATTATTGAAATTCGAATTAACGAGCTTTCACTGTATTTCCCTGCAATCACTTTGCAAAAATGTTATGGGCATGATTAATCAAAGTACACACAGTAAGTGCACAGCAAGAGGTGCTGAAAACACTCCAGAAAATATCTTGCTTGCGGCAGGTACCTTCTCAGCCACTGAAGATCAGACAGTGCCTCGTATATGCTCAAGGCGTAATTGGCTGAAATGGGCCTGGCCGGAGCCAGATTTTTCGGGCCAGGGCCAGGTACAAGCCATATGTTAAAACAGCGGGGCAGGGCTCGAGCGGGGCGTAGCATGGTGTTTTCAGGCCGGACCAGATGAATCAGCTTGTGCAGTGCTCTAGTAGAGTGTCCTTTTAATGTGCCCTCCTCCCGTGCATGATGCCATGTTGCCAGGCTATTCCGATTTCGAGACTGCAGTAATGGAACCCACCTGGCCCTTGGGTTCACCATCAGTGACCACCAGCAGCAGAGCAGAGGTGCCCGAAAGAAGCCAAGGCCTTCCCATGTAGTCACACCCCTCCGAGGTGAAGTCGTCCCCTTGCACAACTGTCACACAGAAGGCAGCATCGCTGGTCATGGTTTCCACCTGGGAAAAGATCAGGGCTACACTGCGGTGGATGACAGAGCTTTTTCTGGCCAGTGGAAAGGGGTTTGAGGCTCAAAATTTCAATACATAAGAGTAGCGGTCATTGTGTGACTGCAAAACATAAGAGCTGTCAACCTTCCAGTCACCACAGGTTTAATGACAAAGAAGACAGACACTCTGCCTTCGCAAATGCACTACACCAGAGGTTGGCAAACTTTTCAGGCTGAAGTCAAAGTTGCCTGAAGCTGACATGGCAGGGGCTGTACAGCATATTGGGGGGTGGAGGGCTTTACAGGCAAAGAAAATGCATTCTTCAAATTGACAGTAATGTATGAAACTGGAATAGAAACTATATTAGTTTCATACCGAAATAGCTTCTCTGCCGACAACATGGGAAGTTACCATTAACAGTCATGATAGGAATTCGTGACAAAGGGCAAGGTGAGGGTTGCGGCACTGGACTGCATAAAAGCAGAGTTATTCAATTACACGAGTTGCAAAACTGTGTTCCAAAATCCAGACACGCAGTTATTAGCTGATGCTCACACCCCCCGGGAGTGGCGACACAAGACAGAAATAATGGGTTTATTAGTGGGAGTGCAGATCAACAGGTGGCGCGACAATCTGCTCACTTCCGACAGAGAGGGGCCAATAATGCGTTTAGATTACGATACGGAGCATATAAGGAGTTTCGCAACTCATATGATTGAATAACTCTGCATGAAAGAGCCTTGCGGGCGACAGGTTGTTCTGCACCATTTTAAGCTGAAGCAACGGCTGGTTCACACTTCTGAAAAGGACTGACAAACGATCTATATAAGCAGTTGCTTACAGAACAATGAAAAGGTGACTTTTGGTAGTCTTTGGAGCTGCAGGGGTTTATTCAAAAAGTGCATGCGTATTTTCTGAGCAACATTTTTATATCTCACAAAGCTCCAAGAAAAGTAGAGACCTTCCTCCAAGAACACTGAGAAGTAACAGCAATGTCGATAGCCCGTTTTGTGACAGCCACTCCTTCAAAAATATGCAAAAAAATGCTGAAATAACTCAAAATACGCACAACAAAGAAACCAATACCAAACCAGGTACAATAGAGTCTCTATGATATGAATTCGAAGGGAGCACGCAAAATATTCATATCATCCTGAATTTGTATAAACAAAAAACAAGTTAAAGCTGATCATGAAAATGAACAAGGACTTTATTGGGGTCAACCACTTCTTGCTGAGAAGTACATGATGTTCTTTTGAACTTTTCTGACTTCACGATCTCTCAATAAAGTGCCACGGCTTCCTCACTCTTACTGCTGGCACTATAAGGCGCGTTCATACTTGGCATCAAATGGAGCAAAAGTGGCAAGACTTAATAAAAATTCACGAGCTTTGCCGCTGATCTCAGTCAGTTAAACTTGACCACTTCATATCTCATCCATCTCGAGTAACATCTGGTGTGCTGTAAGGCAGTGTACTGGGTCCTCTTTCTTATGAATGACATAGCGTCTAACATAACTTCGTCTATCCATCTTTTTGCGGGTGACTGCACAGTTTATAAGAACATTACTTGCACAGAGAATGTTTCCGAACTACAATTAGACATCACCAGGTTAAGAGATTGGTGCAACAACTGACAGATGGAGGTTAGCATAGAAAAAACCAAGCACATATTATTTGCTTATGTCACTTCTGCATGCTCTAGCTCTTACAAAAATAAATGATTTGGTAATCGAAAAAGTCACGTCGTATCTGGGTGTAATACTCACTGCAGGTTTAAGCTAGGCACCACACATAAATCATATAACTAATAAAGCTCTCAGGAAGCTTGGCCTTCTAAAACGACCCTTGCGTTTTGCCAATACCGACACAAGACTGTGCGCTTTCACAACATCAATTCGGCCATTTATAGAATACGCTTCAGTCATATGGCATCCTCACCGTATAGGTCTTACTAACATGCTCAAAATGATACAAAATAAAGCTGCTCGGTTCATTCATCATTCTGCTCGTATTACACAAGTGTTTTTCTTACTAAAGGCAGAGCTTAGTCTTGAACACTTGCTATGCACAGGTGACATACTCGACTATTCTTCCTTCACTCACTTTACCACAGCAACTCATCCTTCGCCCAGTCCCACATCTTTTTGGTCCTTCATATCTCAAATAGCCTTAATCATGCGCACAATGTCGCCTCCATTTTCACCAGAACGAAGAAGTTTCAAAATTCACCATTATCTTCACACATAAACGAGCGGAACTTCCTTCCATTTAACATCGCTGAAATAACAAATCCATCCCTACTTCACACGATGCTACAGGGCTATTTGCATAGCGACCTATGCCTAATTGTCCTCGTTTTATTTACAGTTCTCGTTCACAATACATATGCAATGTTCTTATATGCAATTTTCATTAGTGTTTACATAATTTTTTTATTTTTTTTATTATGTACTCACCAGTATTTTGTACGACTGATATTGTTTGCATTGGTAAATGTATTTGTTAGCGAATGACGTGGTTCAATTTTCTCGCTGTTTGTTTTTTGGAAATTTTTTGGTACTTCTTTTCTGTTTACATTGTTTGAAATATTTGTACCTATGTGAATTCCCCCCTATGTAATGCCCAACAGGGCCTTTAGGGTATCAAAATAAATAAATAAATAAATATATTATTCCCGAAGACTGTACACGCAACGCCACCGAGTGAGCAATTCATAGACTAGAGGTGGCTACATATATACGACACAAAAACACCCACACCATAAGGAGCTTCGCCTCTAAAACCTCGCATTCGGTTGCGACTTAAAGAGCAGTTCCGTGATGGTCATCGTCAAGAAGTCTGAAATGCTAATAAGCAGAACATATCAGTCACCGCGGGTCTAACAGGTCGGTTCGAGACTCCCGTCTGCGATGTTTGCGACGAACGCGGCATTACTGTATGCTCGTGATTGAGCTTCCGGTTGCACCGATCTTACAGGTCTGACTAGAACACAATTCTAAATAGGCATTTATGATTGCACACAGATCGAGTGCGCATGTGTCACTACTAAATAGCGCAATTTTCAGACACCGTGAACTCACAACACACCACAAGGCACGAACTGCAGATGCACTCTCTCATTTGGGCCAATGGCAAGGTGCGCTGGAGCAACATGGCGGATGTGGCCAATAGGAGGCCCCGCGACAACCTTCAGATATTTATCTTTTGCGTGCTTGTTTTTGAATGAAAGAGCCAGCTGAAGCAGGGAAATTGAACACGAAGAAACGCTCTTTTCAACAAGCCCAAAGCAACGCCACACGCGCCGTTGCGGTGCTAAGATTTTATAAAAATCGATAATGATTTGCAATTTTCGTGATAATTCTCTCCACTGAAGCAAGTGCAACAAATTTTTAAAAGCACTTGTAGGCATCTTTTAGTGGAGATATCATAAATTACATGGAAGAAGGTCAGTAGAAACTAAAAATTTATTTTAAAAAATGACTTTTTTTTGGTCATGAAAGTTGCTTCTCCCTTAAGTGTGATTGTGAACACTCAACCGGACTATGGCAGTGTTCTGCACTGGCCACTAGCCCTTAGCACCTCGCATGAATAAATTAGCCTATGTCTGCGAATTTCAGTATATGGCGTGGTCAGTATATGGCAGCATTTGTAGAAAGAAGAGGGATCAATTTTTAGCTGAATGAATAAATTTCAGGCCACATGCTGCGTTCTGAAGTTTGGCTTGTGTGTCTAGGAGCTTTGACTATTGATCGGCAGCGTTTTCTGCCCGTGCTGAAAAAAGTGTGGCAAGATCCCTCTAGTGCTACTGTAAAACGAACCAGCTTGAAGCAGTTTACCTGCACTAAGTAAAGTTGCAGCACCACAAACCCATTGTCCACCTCCTTTTTCAGGCTGCCTTGGCATTGGCCTTGGCTACCACTGTCCGAACCAGATTTCGCCAGACACCCGTTGGTTTTTGTTAGGTGTAAAAGTTGTCCCGGCCTAGCAGTCTAGTAGTGGCTAGTAGTGTTTATAAAAAGGCGCATTTTTTGTCTCCCTACTGAGGACATAGCTCAGCGCCATGTTCTGCCTACTGCATTCTCGAGGTAGTGCCAACCTCTTTTACCCCCTTTTCCCATTTCATTATGACACTGGACCTCTGCTCTGCTACTTCAACCCCCCACCCCAGGACAAGAGGGTCCAGATGTCTTTCCTGACTAGAGGCAGCTTTTCTTTTCTCTACGAAGAGTTCCATCTCCTCTATGGCAGCTGCAAGCATTGACCATAGGCGTCAGCAGGCAGGTGCAAAACGGGCACTTGCTCCCCTCAAGCCTCACCAGTACTAGCCCTCACTCAAGCCACACAAGAGTTCTCCCCCTCTTCCAGACGCGATGCAACACTTGTTTGAACCCCCCCCCCCCCCCCCCAAGAGAACATCATGCGGACAACCATGGCGTTAACACAGAAATATTGCATTTTGTTTCTTTCTACGACGCACTTATCACAAATAAAAAAGCACATCTGCTCGAGTGCTCGAGCGCATGACGTTAGTTGTTTGTAGACGTTTTTATAGCGCCCAGCCGCAGTTTCGGTTCCAGAGAGCACTGAGTGAGCCGAATTGGCTATGTCAGCACACAAAACCACGTGCAAATATGCACCGCGTTGTCAACACTTCAACGAAGACTTTGTGGGTGCTCTGAGAGATTGTAAATATGCGTGACCATCCAAACATGCACTTCTGAGGCAAGGACATCAGCATTTGTATATACGCCTGTGCGATTCGGCCTCATCTTTTCGATCAAAAGGTCTGCTCAGAGAGATCCCTCCAAGAATTGACAGCTAACACAAACTCGTGGCACAGGTGGTGGTTATTTGGTTACACGACAACCACAGTAGTGTTTCGCGAGCAGTTGCGCGACACGAACTTTAAAATTGATTTTCAACATGTTCTAGGCGATAAAATCTATGAATATTTCGTAGCTGATCAAAACGCGTTTGTGTCCACACAAATATATTGCAGAAGTTATCTCGCCTTCAAACTATTGTGTCAGCACTCCTTTAACAGACTCTTCGCGGCGTAAGGGCAAAATGGTGATTGAACAGATCACTGACATCTTTGAACCAGAGGAGCTTATGAAATCTGGATTGTTGCTGTCGACAGAATTTTCACTTTTTGTTTATGAAACAGTGTTGTTCACATCACTGATTTTCCCGGCATTCCTGGCGCCTTCTCGCGCACGAAGTTGTTCTTCTCAGAACCTGAAAGTAAGATGTTCTTGAAACGTTGCACCTCCTTTAAGGAGCTACGACAACGAGAAGGTATATACATTCCGTGGGGTATTACTGTCACTGCGGTAGCTTTGCAAAACGTTCTAGTTTCCCATATGGTCTCACCTTTGACTCCATTCTGTCTCTTTTAGAGATTAGTGCCGCAGATCCCCAGCAGCCTGCTTAACCAGCTGCACCCACGGAGCATACAAAAAAAGCAAAAGTGTGCATACCCAGGCAGTTTGAGGTACAATACTCTAAAACTCTCTATTCTATCGTCAAAAATGTGGGAGAGCTTCCGGGGCAGATGCAGATATTTCGAACCAAAGTCGTAATGTAGTTGGTTTGACGTAGCACTGCTCGTAAAAAATGCAGTGCTTGTTACAGGATGAAAGTGAGAGGAAAGGGGCTGCATTCGGCTCTTCTTAGGCCAAGGATTTACTCTCTTATTCGGCGGAAAACAGCTGTGAGGATCAACAAGGCAGAGGCGGATAGCGGTGGTCTCACCGTCCTACGATCGAGTGACAAGACACGTGCGTTGCTACCCGAGTTATATGAATGTGGAGATTGATATTGTGGTTGCCACTTGACCCGTCCCAGTGATATAAGGTAAGCGTAGGCCATGCACAAATAAATTACCTGTGTTTAGAACTTTAGGCTAGTTCGTCACCGCTTAATTGTTTTGTTTTTAGTTGAATAATACATCAAATGTGCCCTTCGTTACAAGCTGCAATAATACGAGGACTATACCTATGTAAAATAGAATCCGTGATAGCATTACGATTTAATGAAGCATTTTTTTTGCTTCAATATATTTTTTCCATACGATGAACTTCGAGCTGTGTTTTTCTAGGCATTTGTTTAGAAAGAATTTCATCATGTATTGCTTACTCTTGCATGATATAAACACTGCCTATGACTCTGTGCCGGGACGGTTCAAAGACACTGAAGCAATATCAAACAGGCTGAAGTAGATTCGCTAAAAGACTAGAGGTATGTCGCAAGCTTATATATTACAGCCTCTCTGCTCATGCTAAGCCCGATATAATATTTATACGCACATTGTGATTTTCTCCTTCAATCACAAAGGGCAAAGCTATTTTTTTTTAGTTATCTAGTAGGAAGTTCCTTGCTAGGTTCGAGTATGCACATAGGTTTTGACGTCCACGACGCTGCAGCAGTTTTACTTTGCTGATGCTGTCATTTTACATGTTAAAACAATTCGATGTACGCATAGAGCAAGTGGAGCAGTACATGCACAGTTTCCTTTTCGCATCCACTTATCATATGAAACTTTTATTCACATGAGCAGGCTCCCCTGTTATCAATTTACATGCTCATATACTCTTGCACGAAATCTGGGTAGTGGCTGTCAGTCATGAGCTCTCGTTCTATCGGCATGCCAGCAAATATTTTTATCTTGTATTCTGCATATTGTGACATGTAGCATGAAAACATAAAGCTCGCAATGGCAGCTTGTGACTGTACACCGATAGCATTAGACCATAACATTTTTTTTTTTCTGTTTGCAACCCCAAAGCTCTTTTTGGAAAATGAAGAGGTCAAGTTCGCAAAAGAGCGACAAGTTCTTCTCTCCTGCTCCAAAGAAAGTCTTACACGTTGCAGTCGAAGGCACCGAACTGAACACCTCCTCAGCACCTGTCCCAACCCTGCGACTGAACGAGCAATACACGGCGCCATGTAGCGCTTCGCTACCGCTGCAAGACGAATGCTCACACCTCACTACTCCATGTGACCAAAGTGTCGAATTTCGCCAAAGTGAAACAGTGGACGTGACATCCCCAAGCATCTCCGTGGAATTCTCGAACGACATAGGAAAGTTCATCGGCGGAAAAGTCGATGAATACACTAAACAGCATTTGTTAGAAACACACTCGTGCCCTCCGGATAACTACAGTTTTCCATATTCACTTTACCGGAAAAATGAAAAAAATGAGAAATGATACTTAAGTGAGTCGCATTTAAACAAGTTCAGTTGGATTTTCCTCTCCGATCATAGCAGGGGCCTGTACTGCAAGTACTGCGCTTTGTTTGTACCAGGTGCGATGGGAGGCTACCAGAAAAATGCCCCCCTCCAAAAACTAGTCACCAAGCCACTCTCGTCTTTCGCAAAACTGCTGAGAAAGGATGGTGATCTTTTTGTACATGAAGCAAGCAAGTACCATAAAGTTGCAATGCAGGCTGGCAAGGAGTTTCTCAAACGTGTTAAAGCTCCCGAAAAAGATGCAGCCAACCAAATCAGCAGTCAACCGCTACACCAAGTGAATGACAACCATAACCGCCTGGTCCCAATTATAAAGTCAATGATCTTTCTAGGGCGTCAAAATATACCATTTCGTGGACACAGAGACACCGGAAGCCTTAATGAGCGGACGAATGAGTTCTCATTGACTTCGAACGAGGGAAATTTCCGCGAGCTTCTGAGCTTTCGAGTGTCAAGCGGTGACACGGAGCTTCAAAAGCGCCTTGCCAGCTCATCACCTCAAGCATCAGCAAGACGTCCCAGAATGAATTGATAAAGTGCTGTGGAGACGAAATTCTTTCGATACACATTCAGTGGGTGCGTGCATCGGGCATCTATAGCATTATGTTAGACGAAATAACCGACGTATCTCACACGTCCCAGCTAAGTCTTGTTCTGCGGTATGTACACCAGAACGTAGTACGAGAAGACTTCTTCCAGTTCGTTGACCCTCACATTGACAGCCATGCTGTGGAAGCCAATGTAGCTGAGCCCGTCCTGACAGGGAGAGTACTTGGTGAGCGGGTTCCGAAGATGCTGAAGGAACTACAACTGGACTGGGCAGGTGCGCTCGCATAGCTACAGATGGGTGCAGCGTCATGGTGTCAGAACTGTGTGGTGCCGTCTCTGAAATAAGGTGGTGTGCCACAAAAGCAGTTCACTCTCCTATTTCAATCACGCATTAAACTTGTCGCTATCGAAGTCATAGCGTGTTGAAGCCGTCAGGAACATGGTGGGGATAATGAAAGAGGTAATTTCCTTTTTCACCGCCTCTTCGAAACGAAGCAGTGTGCTGAAAAGCATACTTGGCCATCAACTTAAAGGGCTTAGTGAGACGAGATGGGTGGAGCGACATGACAGCATTATTCAATTTCTGGACTCTCTTGTCCTCGTGGCGAAAGCTCTTGACGTTGTCGCTAACTGGAAAAAGCTTCAAAGCGCTGCAAAAGCAAAGACTCTCCGTGTCGCTGTGGGCGATGGTGAATTCATAGTAGCGATAGCTAGCCTCTCGGACATATTGGCGCACACGCTTCGATCGAGTCGCCTGTGCCAAAAGGGGTGTGTTGATGTGCACACAGCGAGGAATACATTCACAGATACTGTGGCTGCCCTGAATGCTCAGAGACCAAGCAGTGAAGAGGCATTTACAGCTCTCTACGAGCAAGCCGTTGCACTCACAGGCAAACTGGAAAAAGAGCTGCGGCTTCCACGCATCAAGAGATAGTCGCACAGGTCTAACACTCCAGCGCTTGATCCAGTCAGTTTCTACAGGACGTCAGTATATATTCCACTACTGGATAATACGTTGGCAGACCTCAAGTGGAGATTTGATGAAGATACTTTTGGAGTTTGCGAGCTATTCCTATTTATGCCGTCCCAGCTGCTGAATAACATATCACTGGGTGACGAAATAAAAATAGTAACGCAGGTTGCCCAGCATTATGAATCACTCCTAGGGTATGGCCCGATAAGTGCGAATGTCATCGCAGCAGAACTGCAGCTACGGAGAGAAAAGTGAAAGTGTGAAAAAGAAGAAGGAATGGATATACCAGCGACTGCTGTTGAAGAACTCTGCATGTGCGACGTCAACACATTTCCTTCAATCAAGACACTCTTACAAAATACTGGCCGCCCTCCCTGTCAGCGTCGCCAGTGCGGAAAGATCCTTCTCCACACTCCGCCGATTAAAGACATGGCTGCCATCACAGATGAGCGAAACACGCCTGACCGGCCTTGCCTTGCTACACACGCACAGAGACATCCCTGTCGACTGCAAAAAAGTTATTGATCGCTTCGCTAACGAGAATCATGGACGACAGAGGTTGGAATTTGTGCTGTAGCAGAAGACTGCTGGTCACAACATGACTGTTCAGTGGAAGGAAGATCCCTGTCACAAGCGTCTGAAATCCTTGCAAGTGCACCCCTTCATCGAAGGAAGGGCGCCGTGGTGACAGGAGTGAAATTTCCCACATCAGACACTGCAACAGAATTTGGATGCTTCAGCAGTTGATGATGAACCAGCGAAGAGCGTGGCAATCGTTGTTGCTAGTTACGAATAAGCAGTGAGCGCGTAATGTTCTGCACAACGAATCTAGCCGGCTGCAATACTGAAACCCTCATCGTCTATACTGAAACTGGCGAAATTATCAGCGACACCCATCTCTTCTACAAGCACCATGGCCCGTACAGAACTTTTTATTGATTTTTCGTTACCATTTTTTTATTATCTGCACCTGAAACTCTCACTGAGCTAGTGTGCGATATGTCGCACAAGAAGCTAGGGAGCGGGAGAGCTGGGTTATATAACTTTTCTTGGTTTCTCTTAGAGTCCATCTTATCGAGTTATTTGACTAACATACTGCATTGTCTAGCTTTTTTGTACCTGTAGTTATTATTTCAGTGTATATTTTCTTGTCTTTTTTTTGCATCGCCTGTATTTTTTCCTCTATTCTTTTTTATTTTTGTTGCTCTTGCAATTGGCCGTGTTCTAATTAAATGCTTGTTTGTTCTCTATACTAAATGCTCGTGTACACTCAGTGAGTTCGTCACTCAACCCAATCATCACGTGCTAACCACGTAGGCCAACCAGCCATCAAAGATTTGGAATGCACCACTTTGAGCAAGGCATTTCAGTCGTCTCAGGCCTAAGCGCAATGTCGAAGCCTGCGAGTCTGTTTCAAGGCCACTATTAAACCGGTGGGGCCTCACCGAAATGTTTGACAGGGCAAAGTCTACCAACCTGAGGTTGGGGTGCTCTAGGTGCGCATATGATTTGAGCATACTTTCGGTAGTCTAGTCCGCAAACTCAGATTGTATTTACAGTAAAGCTTCATTGTCTGAGTACTTCTGCACCTTTCGAAAAGTACGCACAACCGGAAGGAAGGCTGTACAAAGAAAAGAAGCTACACGGAAAGCGACTTTATATAGTTACATCTGCGACTCATTTCGAAGCACTCTCTCAAATAGTTTATTTACAGCCAGCACATGAGCAGCTTTGAAACCCACTTACCAACATGTGCAGGCCCAGGCACGGTTCTCAAAAACACTATTTGCATTTATCTTCTTGTTTCTAAATAAACAAGGCTCTTACGGGCTCGTGCTCGTGTCTTGTCGCCTTGAAAGTTGAAGACGACCTCGAGTGGGCTGTGGGTTTATGGGGAGCAACAATCATTCCCTTTCCTCTCTTTCTCCGTGGATTTCTCGGTGGTGCAGAGAAAAGAAATTCTATGTCGTTCTGCAATACGTCGGCAGCGCCATGGTTGGACCGTTGTGCATTCAGAGTTCACCACAAAGTTACGGTAATACGGTATGGTACGGTATGTTGATATCATAATGCCGCAGTGACACCACAGCTAGCGAGACAGGAGAGGTGGTATATACTACTACCCCTCCTGTCTCGCTTGCTGTGCTCTCACAGCTCCTAATTATAGTAAAGGTGGCCAAACATCATAAAAGCTCTTTCAAAATTTTTTGTCAGGTGTCACGCCTCATTATTGCCTATCGACTCATGCACTGTTAACGATGCCCCTGTTGTTCGGGGTATGCACTGTCAATGGAACTGGCACGCACAACTTGCGAGATAGGGGGAAGTGTGTTTGAGTTCAATCTGCTCATTTATTCGGCTACTGGCATTCACTGTGGTCTGAATAATGTAAATACTTGTAAAACTTTTTTTTCATACATGAATTTGGCGTTATGACTGCCCGTCAAGACACCAAACCTTATTTGAACTGGCCACACAACCCCATTGGTACAAAATGCTTAACGGAGCAAAATGAACACTGATCTTAAATGTGGCAGCCCGTAATTTGTGGTAATTTGTCCAATATATTATGATTAAAAAAAACTGATCAAAAGAAGTGAGTGGAACCACTGTAAGCACAAATTTACAGTATTTTTATTGTGACAATGTTCTTTTAATAATTGTGCCTACTAAAACAAAAATCATCCCCCTTCTCACCGGCTTCCCTTGAACTGCCCCCCTCCCTCTAAAATGAGTGGCTGGATCCCCCTGCTTACCCTGCTGTACAAAATATTACGTTAACATTGCTTTCCACGACCAAACTTGTGGTCTAACTCAGAGTTAAAAAATACAAAGGTTATGCAAAACAAAAACCAAGCAGACATTAAAAAATCATACAAGCAGCAGGAATTTCTCACTGGAAAAAAATTGCATCAGTTCCAAATCAACTGCTCTCTCTCAAAGACGGAGAAAAGGTACTATTGCGTTTGAAAGGAGCATGTCAGACGCCTCTTTTAAGACAGTCCCTATTTTCAGTCATTTCACTCATACAGGTTGATCGCAGCCATATGTTGGCAGAACTCATGGAACTCACTCAGACTCACTCTTAAAATAAGCAATAAAAGGCCGCGTATAGCCCGGGTCTTTTTTCTTGATTTTAGGGTACAAAATTTTCGCCTCTTACTTATGCGGGTCCCAAAATGTTTGGCCGAAATTCAGTTTTGGTTTCAGCATAGTGTGGTGCTATCATCATGATCAGGTATTTGCAGGCTTCTGCGTTAGGTGCTAGGTAGTGTTGCGGCGGTAGCAGGCGTTAGTCTTACAGACCCATGCGTGCAACAGTGGACAGTGCATTTTGCTTCAACTTGGCTCCGATAACAACGGCCACGATTTTGCTCCTGTGATTTTACGAAATGTCAGCACCGCGCAGGCAGTACTCGGCTGCTTTTAAAAGGAAAGTTATCGCTGCTGCCGAAAGCATTGACATCTGTACCGTGGAGCAGCAGTTAAGAGAGCGGAGTATTCGCGATTGGTGGAAGCAGAAAGATGCCCTTTTTGATTGATTGCAGCGGCCTGCAAAAAAGTTACCGCGGATCAAAAAATGGAGCGTTTCCTGACATGGTATAAGAACTTGCTGACTTTGTGCGGGAGCAGCGAGCTGCAGATCTCGCTGTTAACATCAAGCTGCTACAAGCAAAGGCAAGGAAGATCGCCCGAGACAAAGGCATTCAGCCAGAGGATTTTAAAGCGAGCAAGCATTGGATGTCTCTCTTTACACACCACGCTGTGTTCTCTTTATGTCCGCATACGTCGATCTCGCAGAAGCTAGCAATGAGCTACGAAGAGGACCTTGTGAAGTTTCAGAAGTATGATGTTGCAATGCGAAAGGCTGTCTTCTTTCAGCTGGGCCAGATCGGCAACCGGGATCAAACGCCGGTCTACTTGGATATGCCCTCGGCACTGCCGGTGCATCAGAAAAGATCCAGGCAACTTATCGTGCAATCGACTGGGAACAAAAAAAAACACGGGTGACTGTAATGTCATCCTGCACTGCAGACGGTCCCAAGCTACCACCTTATGTGTAAAGACGCTGCCAAAGGAGAAGACGTTCCCAAAAAATATGTTCATTCGCTGCCAGGACAACGGGTGGATAGACGAATCGCTAGTGCTTGACTGGATAAAATCCATGCGGTTTCGACGACCCGGAGCACTGCTGGGGCTCGCTTCGATGCTTGTGCTCGAAGCGTTTCGGTGTCCTTTGAACGGCCCCATAAAGCGAATGCTGCGCGACACACACATCGCGCTCATTGTCCTGTCGTGAGGGATAAAACCCCAGCTGAAGCCGCTTTGTATGTGCCTTAATGGGCCACTTAAGGACCATGTCAAGTGCATGTACGCGGAGTAGATGAGGTCGGGAGAACCAGAAAAGACCCCCGTCGAATGGCTGAAACGGGCCTCGCCAGCGATGCTGTGCTCGTGGATAGTTGAGGCTTGGGTCTGGATTCCCCAAGGCGCTCATTTGCCGCACGTTCAAAAAGTCTTCCATCTCGAACGCGCTTGATGGCACTGAGGATGATGTGCTGTGGGAGAAGATTCCGAACAAGGGAGCTTTGAAAGAGAAAGCGTCTGTCGAAAACGATAAATGAAGTGTGTTAATAAATAGATTTTTCCCTTTTACTCGGCCTATATTCAAGTGAAAACTTTATAACTTTCATTTGCTATCCCCAAATTACACCCCATACTATATGCGGGTCCAAGCTATATGCGGGCTTTTACAGTATTTTGTGCTTAGGACTCACTTGAACTGAGACTCCCCTGATTTTTTTTCCGAACCAGACTCATAGTCACACAAATCTCTTCAAACGGACTTACTTGAACTCAAACTGACCAAAATAATACTTACCCGGACTAAGACTCACTGCTCGATCTGAGTCTGGGTGAGTTTGAGAGAGTTGACTCAAGAGTCTGTTAGCCTAGAATTGTTTTTTTTTACTATGATGTGAATGCTCTATAAAATAAATACCTCATGTAATTGGTACCCTTCCTGGCACTTTCTATATAGTACCTTCAAATATGAGTTGTGAATGCTGGTAAACTGGTAAGTTCTTTTTGATAGAAAGAGATGACAGCATAAGATATATTTATCAAAAACTTTATTGGAAGAGTTTGCAGGAAGGAGGTAATAAATGGTCCTCCCCAACGTAATTCACGCCTCTGTCAATAAATACTGAATGGCATAACGGTGCATGAAAGACCCTGCTTTGGAATATGTGTGAGTATACGCGAGTAGAAACGACAATTCAAGTAAGACTGATAGTAACGCTGGAGACGAGTAGCTATGACCATAGACCGGCAAAAAAAGTAGAATTCACTGAAGAAATATATGTAGCACTCACTCGGACTCGCACTACGAGAATTTTAAACTGAAGTCACTTACACTCGGACGCCCTCTGTGATCTGAGCCCGATTGAGCACGTGTGGGTCGACTCAAGAGTGAGTTGACCCAGTGAGATGATCGCAGCTATCCAACTCGACTGAATTTTACGTCCATGTCTCCGTGTCATTTATTTGAGTTTGCCTTTATCTGCTCTCAAGTGACTGAAAGCATGCATTGAAACTAGCATTTGCGCTTGCTTCTTGAACAATTAAGAACAGTTGAAAACACAGCCCTTAGATTTATCTTCTATTCTATGTTGTCCACGTTTTAATGGCTGACCAACTAGCTGACATTGTGCTTTTGATAGTGCACAATGATAGCCAAGCCTTGCTCACCTGGGCATCCTTCAGCTGACATCCCAATTTGCTGCGGACATGGGACACGGTCTGCTGCGCCATGAATGAATGCAAGCACTTCGTCAATGGAAGGCATATGACCAACTTGAATGGAAAATCTTCAGTTGTGCTGGAGGAGGACGCGAGCAGTCGGTAAAGGTCCATAGGAGCTCGCTCTAGCTTCTCCGTCAGGGCACCAATCACCTCCATTGCCTCTGGACAAGAAGGAAAATTACTTTTTCACTAGCGTTTCTCAACTTTGTTAGGATTTGTGTGTGTGTGTGTGTGTTTTTTTTTTAAGGAGACAATCGTCCGTCTGCTTACAACTTCTTGAATAATTTTCCTCCCCCCACTCCGTCCAGAACCTTGATTTTGCGGTTTTACATCAAGCAGTTTTGGTGCCGTGTGCGCGGCGCAGGAGATGCAAGACCAGGGATGCAGCGCCCCTACCGCCGACGGGTGATGAAACATTCTCAGAAACTCTCTCGTTGCTTTCGCGACGGATGAGAAGGTCGTAAGGAGAGATGCACGCGTGTATAGTTTAGCCTGGCTGCACCACACTAGGCACGCTTCAGGCAGTGCCACCATGCGGCAAATCCGCTCGATCTTGGGGCGATATTTTATCTGATCGATCTTGTCTCGCGAGTGCCTGGCCTAATGAGTACATATCGTACACCGTGGTTTAGACGGTTAGGATCTGCGTGCTTGGATTGACTGATGACACTAACTGCAGATGGGCTTTTCAAATAATTTTTTAAAGATGTTGTTGCTGGTAGCGCTCTGCCCTGTTTATTTGTAACTTTCCTGTTTCCATATTTTGCCTCGCGCTACATAAAATTCTTTCTAATGCATCACCAACAAGCCCACATTGCAACTTTCGTCAAGTGCAGATGGGCGACGTGGCCTCCATTTCTCGCTCAAATCAGCGCAGCTAAGAAAATTTCTAGGCAGTATGGACATTTTGGGGCAGCAAGGCACCATTTCACCAAATTTCCTCGTTTTGACGTAACTCGACGCAAAAAAATTGAGAATTGTATCAAATTGAAGCAATTTGAGCAGCTGTTGC
Source organism: Rhipicephalus annulatus (assembly GCA_013436015.1). NCBI lineage: Eukaryota > Metazoa > Arthropoda > Arachnida > Ixodida > Ixodidae > Rhipicephalus > Rhipicephalus annulatus. The sequence goes on from WOVY01000745.1 coordinate 206,849, forward strand.
ATACCTGCAAGTTTATTCACCACAAATATTACTGCAGCTTTTCACCACATTCATTGTCAATGAAATCTCAAAATAAGCAGCATCAACTGTTGCACATCTATGGGAGGTGCCTTGTTTGCCAAACCTACCAAGTTCTTTGGACAGGCAGCTCATTCTTGCTCTCTTAGGAGGCGGCTGCAGCTTGAGATCAGTCAGGTTGCAGCGCATGCTGGGGGCCGCAGGAAAGCTTTCACGAGCTCTTCTCTGGCGTTTCTCTCGCTTGCAGAACTCCACCCAGCTGCAACACAGGCATAACCGTCACACAGATGAGATGGGCACTCGGTTCCGGCACTGGAGCCCCATTTTGAGCCTGAAATTCTCGCACCACTTCCAGATTGCCCATTATCTCGCCTTAAACAGTGGAAGCACGTTGACATGTTATCGCTTAATAGAATTTCCTTCCACTGTCGCAATCAGGAAAAGGAAAAATAACCCGATAAAACTAAGTGGTAAATGGTCTTGTTACTGTAAGCCCGAAAAATACAATTATTCAGCAGCGACATTCAGCACTGCGGAAAAGTGCAGTTGACTGATACGTTCCGCAGCCAAAACACTCATTTAAAGGCCCATACATTCCCTCCAATATGTATATTTTAACACTTCAACTAAACACGCGCATCCTGTGGAATGCCCTCGTGATCAATGATTTTACATGTGGTAGTCCTACGAATTGCCGGGGTGCCACTAATTCCAAGAAACAATCCTTCTTCTTCAGGCTTTTCGGGCCTCCAAGTGATGTCAAGAGTTGAATCTGACGTGCAGCCCGAATACACTGTGATTGGTTGAGCAAGAAAGAGCATATGACTTTTGGTTAGTCTGCAAGCAGTTCTCTGCACTCCTTATTCGTCGTTGTGTTGCCCACGTGCGTGCCCCTGCCTGCGACACGTTACTGCGGCCCATAACACAGGGTCCATACTGGCATGATTTGCATAAGCCTGGGCCGCCACGGCAGCAGCGGTTCGCCAACAAGCAAGCAGTTGGCGAAGTCCAGAAAGGAACAGAATCGCAGAAATTGGAAGGAGACAGTGTTTTGAGCTGCGCATCGGCGATGACGTATGCTGCAGGAGATTGGTAGGAGCTTTCGGTGAGTGGGCAAAGCGGCTTTGGGAGAGGATACCGACCGAGGGTAGCAAAAGAAAGAGCGAAAGGAGCGATTGCCTCGTTCCTATGATCAAACGCATCTAACTCCGCTATTACCGCACTGATGATTTGATATGTGGGGTTTTATCGTCCCAAAACCACCATATGATTATGAGAGACGCCGTAGTGGAAGGCTCGGTACACCCAAATCTGAGCACACGGGCCTACAGCATTTTCGTCTTTATTGAAAATGCAGCTGCCACAGGTGGTATTCGATCCAGCGAACCGCTATTACAGCTCTGTTTCAAAAAATTTTCACAGCTCGTGGTCATACGCTCCCACACAACTCCCCCCCCCCCCACCCCTGCAAATGAGTTTCGACCTCTTGGTGGTTTGGTGGCCTTTTCAAGTAAGCAGAAAAACCTTTTTCGTCGTGTGCATGTGAAGTGCCACCGTGCAGTGACAGCAGATTTTCTGCAGTAACCAATTACCACTTCTGCCTTGAACTTCGTTAAGAGTGCAGAATGCAGACGCAAGGAAACGAACAAGTGTTGTTCGTTTCCTTGTTCCTTCTGTCTGCATCTCTAGTACTGCCCTCTCGACCAAGTTCAAGATCAATACCAACTGATTAGCCCGATTCCCCATCTTGCCCCGCTTTGCACTTTCACCGAATTACTCGACCGCCCACTCTTTTCCGCACAGCTTGACTGTCGTTTCAGCCATTGACACAGCTCTCTGTCAACCACACATAGAAGTGAAGGTAGGCGGTCACGCTGGCTGTCAAAATCTTCAAACAACTGAGCATAGTTCCACAGAGTACCGAACATGACAGGGAGCATGAATATTTGCTAATACTGTTAACGTAATTGTTTTCATGTAAAAACAGCAGCCGACTGTAGGCTTGTGCGAACAGTAAGTTTTGGGTTCAAATTGAACTTGAAGCTAATAGTGAGTTTGGTAGAACAATTTTTAATCAAATTCAAATAGTATATGGTATCACGTATTATAAATAAAAATGAGAATGTTTGTCATGACTCCACTAACCTGCATAATATACATATTGTTGTGCATGTCTAGGAAGAAAACGAAGACGGGTGAACAGGCTGGCTGCCTGAAGCTGGAGGAAGAAAGAAGATGACACTGCGATCATCAACCTGCTGGCCGCTCCGGCGCTCCTCTTTGCGACCAAAATAAACGGCCCCCTTCAGCCTATACGTCCTGGTCCTCCTTGTGCGTAACAGACTGGTGGTGCTGCTGGGTAAAACAAATCCAACGACGGGAGCTTCACTTCCAGATTTCGCCGCAGCCGCCGCCTTGCCGAACTCCCGCCTGCGCCGGTCGTAATGGCCCAAGATCGGTCATCTAACGCTTCAAGGCCAACTACAGTGGGTTCCGTGCCCTACTACCGAGCCCCACCAACCTTCGGAGGAAAATCGGGAGAAGGTGTCGACGCGTGGCTCGTCCAGTACACGCGAGTCAGCAAGTCCAACGGCGGCTGGGATGCCGCCGCTCAGCTCAGTAATGTGGTCTTCTTCCTTACAGATACTGCACTCTTGTGGTACGACAACCACGAGGACACACTGACGACGTGGGACGTTTTTGTTGCAGAGCTGAAAGCGTGTTTCGGCGACTACGTTTGCTACTCCTCTGGTGTCCCAGGACATATTTCGCGATTTTGCAACCGTCGACGTGTAACACCACGGTATGGCCACCCACCACACTTTGCACGGCCTTCCGAACGACTTCGCGACGACCCGCGAGCAACGTACTGTGGCCCACCACAACACTCCACACGATCGTCTGATTGACCGCACGACGACCCTAGGGCAACACACCTGCTGCCTCGCGAAGACTACTGGACACGCAGCTTCCGGAACCACTTCCCTACATCTGACAGGAGCTTGACGCCTCCACCGCCTCGTGTTCCCCGTTCTCCTTCACCATGGCGTCGCAACACGTCTCCTTTGCCACAGGAAAACTAGCAAGCGCGGCCGATGAAGGTGAGGTCGCCGGAGACGTGCTAATATCAGAAATACCTCCTGTGTTGATGCTCAAGAACAAAGTACGTGTTTTTGTTGACGATTTGCCTGTGATGGCTTTGGTGAATACGGGGGCAACCATTTTGGTCATGAGTGCGTGTTTTAAAGATACCTTGGGGCAGAAGGTTTTATTTAAGTGGAATCAAGCTTCGAAGTTTTGCGGAGTGAGTGATGAGGCACTGCATCCTGTTGGTGTGTGTCAAGCTGACGTGTTTCTCGGAGGCCGCGTTATCCCAACGGAGTTCGTGATTATTCCGCAGGCGACACATGATGTTATTTTGGGTATGGACTTTTTGAGGGAGTGTGGTGCGACTGTCGACTGCCGCACAGGAACAATAGTCTTGAGTGATCACGTTCCGCCAGCACTCTTGGAAAACCCTGTGGATGGTGAGACGGCATTGTGTGTCTGTAGCGACACTATCATACCACCGTTATCAACCGCTCGTGTACCTGTTGGTTGCAACGACAGCTATTCCGCCAACTTTGATGCCAACGTAGAACCAGTGTACACCAACTGCATGAAAAAGAATGTGTTGATCCTACATTGTGTGGTGTCGATCAGACGTGGACGCGCTGGTTTATGGACTGTCAATTGCTCCACAGAACCCGTGATGTTACCAGATGGTCTAAAGTTAGCCGTCGTCAGTGGACAACACGAGGCCTTACTGGTGACCGAGCTTAGAGATGCGCCGGAAGAGCATCGTAGTCATAGTTTTGAAATGGCTCTTCTGTCAATGGTGAATAAGTCGCTGAGCACAAGTGAACGCCGAACATTGGTCAATGTACTTTTGAAGCACGTCTCTGCATTCGACTTTGCGCAGAAAGACAAAACGCCCTTAATCCCTGCTTCTCGGACATGTCATACTATCAACACGGGTTTGGCCAATCCGATTAGACAAAAGCCATACCGTGTTTCGCCATCCGAGCAGCGGATTATTAATGAGCAGGTGAACGAAATGATTGAAAACGAAATCATTCAAGAGTCGGTAAGCCCATGGGCAGCTCCAGTAATTATCGTTAAAAAGAAAGACGGATCCTGGAGATTTTGCGTCGATTATCACCGATTGAATGCTGTAACAAAAAAAGACACGTACCCACTTCCACGTATTGATGATGCCATAGACTGTCTGCATTCGGCCTCTTACTTTTCCTCTGTAGACTTAAGATCGGGCTACTGGCAAATTCCCATGCATCCTGAAGATAAAGAAAAGACAGCCTTTGTAACCCCTGATGGCCTTTTTGAATTCAACGTGATGCCATTTGTACTGTGCAACGCGCCGGCGACGTTCGAGCGATTTATGGACACTGTTCTTCGTGGCTTGAAGTGGAGCATTTGCATGTGCTATCTTGACGACGTCGTCATCTTTGGCCGCACCTTCAGCGAACACAATTCACGTTTGGATACTGTACTGACTTGCATAAGAAACGCTGGCCTTGTTTTTAACTCAAATAAATGCCACTTCGGAGACTGAAAAACCCTTGTTCTCGGACACCTAGTCGACCAGGGGGGCATCCGTCCAGATCCCCAGAAGACAGCAGCCGTTGAAAAATTCAACGCGCCGCGCTCTGTTAAGGAACTCCACAGTTTTTTTGGGCTTTGCTCCTATTTTCGCCGCTTTATACCTAAATTTGCCGATGTCGCGTATTCGCTGACATGTTTGCTATGAAAGAATACTCCCTTCGAGTGCGACTCCTCTTTTCGTCGACTGAAGTTCCTCCTGACGTCGCGGCCTGTTCTTCAACACTTCAACCCATCAGCTCCAACCAAACTGCACACGCATGCTAGCGGCATAGTAGTTTGTGCCATCCTAGTTCAACGTTATAGTAATCGCGAGCGCGTGATTGCATACGCAAGTCACTCCTTGAGTAGGCCCGAGCAGAATTACACTGTCACAGAACAAGAATGCCTCGCGGTAGTATTTGCGATTCAGCGGTTTCAGTCTTACCTATATGGACGCCCTTTTACAGTCGTCACCGACCACCATTCATTGTGTTGGCTCGTCAACCTTCGGGACCATTGCGGCCGTCTAGCGCGCTAGGCACATCGGCTCCAAGAGTATAACTTTATAGTCTCGTACAAAAGTGGTCGACGACACGCCGACGCAGATTGCCTTTCGCGCATGCCACTGAGCACTACAGAGTGTGACGCCAATGACCTCGACCACCTCGTAGCTTCTGTATCACCAAAGTTTGCCGGCCTCAGTACTTTCAAAGATGAACAGCGAAAGGACACCAGGCTATCATCGCTCTGCACAGCTCCTACGGCACGCCATTTCTGTGTACGCAACGGACTCCTGTATAAGAAGAACTTTTCCAGCACTGGCGCATGTTTCCTCCTGGTAGTGCCAGAAAGCCTTCGGACAGCGATTTCAGGTGCTATGCACGACGATCCTACGTCCGGACATTTAGGTTCTGCGCGGACACTTTACCGTGCTAAGGAACGCTTTTATTGGCCAGGAATGCGACAGTCAGTCGAGACGTATGTGGCCAGCTGCATGCAGTGTCAACGCCACAAACGCCCATCTACTGCTCCGGCTGGTCTTCTACAGCCCTTGCCATCTCCAAGCACACCTTTCCAACAGGTGGGCATTGACCTCATGGGCCCTTTTCCAAAATCGGCTAAGGGCAATCGCTGGATAATTGTATGTGTCGATTACCTCATGCGCTACTGCGAGACGGCGGCCATACCAACCGCAACTGCCAGCGACGTCTCTGTGTTCCTGCTGCAGCACGTTATCCTCCGACATGGCCCACCTCACGTGATCATCAGCGATCGTGGGCGACAATTTACGGCAGATATAGTAGAAGAGCTGCTTCGATTGAGTGAGTCCCATCTTCGTCACTCGTCACCATACCATCCGCAAACAAATGAGCTCACGGAGCGCACCAACCGAACAATTGTAAACATGCTCGCTATGTATGTCGCATCCAACCACAAGAACTGGGATGACGTGCTACTATTTATAATGTACGCGTTCAACACCGCTAAGCACGAGACAACAGGCTATAGCCCTTTTTTCTTGATGTACGCACGACCGCCACGGCACACACTCGACACAGTTTTGCCATTCTCGGCGCACAAGAACCTCTCAGTAACCGAAATCCTCTGCCTTGCAGAAGAGGCGTATCTTATTGCTTGTCTACGTACTTTGGCATCACAGAAAAAATCGAAGGCACGCTATGACGTCCGCCACCAGCCTGTAACTTACCATCCAGGTGACTTAGTGTGGCTGTGGATTTCAGTACGAAGACGCGGGTTATGCCAAAAGTTCTTGGCCACATATGACGGACCGTTTGTTGTTCTCGACAAAATCACGGAAGTCACATACACAATAGCTCGCCTCACGAGAAGTGGTAGAAGAGCCCCTAAAACCCAAGCAGTCCATGTCGCTCGACTGAAGTTGTACACACCATGGTGAATCAATTACCTCGCCCAGAGGGCTTCGTCTGCGAGGGGAGGAATGTTGCCCATGCCTGGGAAGAAAACGAAGATGGGTGAACAGGCTGGCTGCCTGAAGCTGGAGGTAGAAAGAAGATGACTACACTGCGATCATCAACCTGCTGGCCGCTCCGGCGCATCTCTTCGCGACCAAAATGAACGGTCCCCTTCAGCCGTATACGTCCTGGTCCTCCTCGTTCATAACAATATTTCTTTAATCGAAACAGGGCATGTGCAATGTTCATTGTTCTTGATTCGAGGTAAGCATGGGTAAATTTGAATGGCAGCACGATTTCACTTTCAGTAGAATGCTGGTGCTCAGCTGAAAAAAAAAATGTTACCTGCTAAATTAACTTCAGTTAGACCATGCAAGCCAGTATAGCAATAGTTTAAACATAAAAAATAATGACTTGATGTGAGAGTAATATGTTAATTTAACCTTGAAGTGGGTCTACGCAGCAGTGTGAATTTCTTCTCAATTGGTGTTTTCATGGCTTAGCACCTCTCACTGTGGTGAAATAACCTTTACAGGTGTGTAACATGCCTATTGATACAGTTTAGCCCATTTCCAACCAACCTCAGTGTGACGCAGCATCCGTTCGCTGTATGCCAAAGTTCGTAGTAAATAAAACACTTTTGAAAAAGTTCCAAGTGAAAACACAATATTTCTTTTTGCGAAAAAATTCCTATACAGGTGTTTCAAAGAGCAGAAGTGATAAACGTGGTCTCGAGTTTATTTAACGCAGCAGCGTGCTCTTCGCCGAGGCCCTTGGCATATACAGGTTGCCTGAGGCTATTAATGCAACCAAGAAAGGCACGCTTGTGGGCACTGGGTTCAAAGTTTCATCATCTTCATCATCCGATTCCTCCAAATCGCTCTTGATGTCCAGTTTATTGATAATGCCCTCATTTGGCAGGATTTCGTAGTATCAGCATCATTATCGGCCGTAACTAAATCATCCCAGAAGATGTCCTGCTCCCCCATGTCGAAGTCAAGCAAGCGCTGCCACAAATCGACGCCGCAGCGGTCCTGTTTGAAAGCTTCAGGCTTGAGACTTCAGACATTGGGTCCGACGTCGACGAAGCTGCCCTTGCAAAAGTAGCGTCGCACACATGTAGCCATCACCATCACCACAGCTGAATACAGGAACACCTGAAACGACAAGTTGGCTGCCGGGCGGTCAACAGCTATGAGCAAACGCTCCACAACGCGGTAATTATAGTAAGTCTTGAATGCGTGAACTACCTACGTCCAAGCCAAGCAGTTGCACTTACTATGTTGTGTTGAGTGGCACGAAAAGAAAGGTGGGGAAAGCCTCCCATCTCCCATCCTGACCACACACGCACACGAACAGCAAGCGAAACCCGCACGCGATATACAAGCCAGGATGCATGGAACTAGCGTGTGCACTGAAAAGATGCGACATCGATCCAGAGAAAACACAGACGATTGGGTACAGACAGTGGCCAGAGCTTGTGGCAGATGGTCTTGTCACGCTACCCCGGAGACGCCAATGTTAGTGTAAACAAGACTAGCAATCAAAAACTGAGCGGAGATTAGTCAGCCAAACGGTCTTTGAAAGTCAGTGGCATTGTAAAAACATGGACCTCACCTGGCGATGCTGGGTGCTCGGCGTAGTGGGGCACAAAGGACGGATGGATGCGTAAAGAAAGACTGTTGCGCAGAGGCAGGGTCGGCATTTAACAATAAGAACCTATGAGCACCTTGCCGATGGCTTATCAGTGGTTGAAAGTGGTGTACCGGGAAGTTGTCGATTGCCGCCTCCGATCGCTGTAACCCTTTGGCGGTACTTGGCGACGTTCATTGTAAGTGTAATATTGTGCCACTCAAAAAATGAATATTTCCGCAGTCACGCTGGTATTGTTTGTTTTAAGCAAAGGTTTGTTTGAAGTAGAGACGTTACATGTAAACTCCACTTATACATCTAGTCATTCATTTTGAATACCTTAAAATTTCCTGTAATTTAAGTTCAGATCGAAACAAATTACTGCAGCCAGGCTCTGGTGACAGGGCCCGTCAACGCAGTACTACAGTTGGAGTGAGGGGCCCTGCCAGCGTAGTGCAATCGTGACTACAGTGATGGGGCTTGTCACCGTAGTGAAATCGAAACAATGAAGGGGCCCGTGACAACAGCGATGCAGCTATAGCCATGGGCCCTGTCACCGTAGTGCAATGGTAATAATGAGGGGGGAACCCGTTGCCGTAAATTTGTAGTTGTTTTTGACGCAACCGCCCACCTGTTCGAGGCCAGTTTTGTTATGTTTTATTTTTTTGTAGTTCCGCGCCAATATTGACGTTACGGATTTCAAGAAGTCATATCTTAGATTTTTTTTCAAAAAAATCATGTCGCAGTTTGTGCCGATTGTTAGCCCTTCCGCGTTTATTTTTCGAGGCACAGTGGGTACGTTGTTGGAGTGCAACATGATGCGTTGTTGGTGTGCGACTTCAGTTCTAGTCGGGCTGACCGACTGAACTTTTCTCTTTCTTTTCTGCTTACAATATTGATTCGAATAATGTTGCCCATTTTAAAGGCAGCTTCCTACAGTGGAGCGATGGGAGGGGCCGCTGGCCAGCAAAAGCCTGGACGATCAGCTGAGTCGCGGTTCACGCTGATGGACGTGGCTCGCTAAGAGTGGAAGAGGCCCCAGAGCCCTTGTCAGAGCTCACCCCCACCGCGAAATTCACTGCAGTGCAGCAGGTGTAGCGAGTTTTCACCGTCACCATTAGAAGTGGGTACACAGACACTACCGCATTGAGGAAAATAGTACAACGCCGTAATGATGCAATATTGAGATGGCCCGTTTTAACAATCCGACCTATAGTGGTGGGCCTCATAGTGCTACTGTTACTGAAGTGATTCGAAAAGATTTTTGTTTTTTTTTCTTTACTGCTGCACGAGGTGACTGCATTCAACTCCTTATGGCTATACCTTCCCTCATTGTAGGACACATTGTCGCTGCTAGATGCACATTCATTCTTGCGTATTAATTCATCGAGTTGGTCATGGTTTACCCAAGTCCGCAGCCACACCAGGCTGCACTTGAATAGTAAAGCATCCAGACGACCGGTTCACGCCCATCCCTTCATCGCACTTGCATTTTAATCACTGAGAACGATACGTCACACGTTCCACTCCCGCAGAACAAGCGTCGGCTCAGGATGGGAAGACAGCTACAGAGAGCCCACCACCGTGCTAGTATTTACAGAGAGCACACTAACGAAGGTGTTTGGCATCAGCCCACATGTCTCCTTTATGCAGCGACACGAAAAATACGCGAAATGGATTGATTTGGGAACATTACATTATGTGTAAGAAACTATTAGTTAGAGCTGCGGTATCGATGAAAAGGAACGGAAATCCTGCCGAGAGTGGTTGTTCTATGCGATAATAAAGTTAATTCGCATGCATACAAACGAATCTGCTCGCCCAGCGCAGTATCAATCGGAAATCACCGGGAAAGGTCTTCATTCCACGTTGGACATAAAAGAAAGTGGAGTTACATCCCCGATGAATGAACGTGATTATAATTTAAAAACATGTAACAATACTAGAAACCATACTGAGTGAAGCAAATAAAAAAGAGCACGATTCACACCGAAGTCGGACACTAACTACACTGCGCTACAAAATCCACATGGTAGGGCTGTCTAAAAACCACCACAGACAGAGACATAAGTTTCTGGCAGCATTACCTTGAAAAAAAGAAAAAAAGGAAAACATTCGAAATGGGAATTCGAACCGACGACCTGCGCCACGACATGACTGCTTTCCTAACTGCACGTCAAGGCATTATGCCACCAGAACAGCTAGGCGGTGGCGTCTAAAACGGCTACAAATTCACGGCAACGGCCCCCCTCATTTTTATCATTACACTATGGTGATGGGCCCCCTCACCGTATTCAATGCTTTACGGTGACGGGGGCCCGTCGCTATAGCTGCATCGCTATTATGATGGGCCCCACCACTATTACGATTTCACTACAGTGACGGGCCCCCTCATTTTAACGATAGTACTACATTGATGGGCCCCGTCACTGTAGTCAGGCTTACACTATGCTGACGGGCCCCTTCACTGTAACATTAGCACTGAGTTGACAGCCCCCTCACTATATTCACTGCATTTACTGTAATATTCTTTCAAACATTTCAAGCACTCGAATATTCGCACAAAGTCAGTTGAACGCTTTCGATAGTGAACTGTTTAGTAATGCAAACAAGATCAATAGGTGCTTCGGCGAGGAATAGAAAGGGAGCTGGGCAGGGTTAAAGAAAAGCACAGTCTGTACTTTTAAATTCTCGTTGCAACTGGCCCAAATCCTGGTTTCATCTGCATACTCTTGTTTACACACCAAAAAGAGGGCCCTCTCTCCTACCCATCTCCTTCAAGTCATCGCTCCTCGGTCTCATAAATCTGTCAATAGGAACACATCAGTTACAGAGCGCTGTTCTGGTGTTGCTGCAAGTTGCCTCTTCGAACCGTGAAAAGGAACACCGGCGACTACGGAGGGACGAAAAGAGAGGGAGGCATAAAAATACAAAGTTACAATTGCTATCATGATAAAAATATACCAGAACCTCGTTTATACATTTTTGAAAAAAAAAAAAACAAAAACGCGGGAGATAAACATACGATCCGAAAAACCATATGATCCGAATACAGCAAAAAATTAAGGCAAGGCTGACAAGGCTGAACAAAGGTGTAATGGCAAAACACATTTATTTCTAAAAAAAACATAGTAATTTTATGCCCCTGCTTCACACCATTGGACAAGAAAACTACTTCTGCACACATTGTAGAACCTTCTAGCTTTCATTGTTTTTCGTGCGAAAGAAGCTTTGTAAACCTTCCACTCCCGCAAGGGCTTTTGCGAAGTTAGCCAGTCGGCGCATGCTTTCGTTCTTGCTGCTGTCTTCCTATGCCTCGTCCCACACCTTTTTCGCTGCGTCAACCCACACCACCTCTGCGACAATCTCGGCGACATTTTGTGGCTCGCAAGTAAGGACGTTGTCATTTTTCGAAACGAACTCGGCTAACAATGCATCGGCGCCAGTGGAAAAGAACTCCCCATCAATGTCGTCGTCCATGTCAGACGTGCACGCTACAGAGTCGTCATCGCAGAGCTCTGTATCTTCCGATGCAAGCTGCCGCCGAAAGCCTTACTTCCTCAAATAGCTGCTCACGTTTTCACTCGTCACACTGTCCCAAGAAGTGCTCAAGTAACGCGTCCTGTCGAAAAGCGGTAAGTTCCCGGGGTCATCACCATGTGACGCGCGAGCAAGAAAGTGCCAATCCAATCCAAGCGAAGCTAAAGCGGCAAGAGCGCATTACCGCGTGTTAGCTTGTGTTCGTTTACTCATGCTGTGCTTACGCTATGGAGTAATAAAGAAGCTACACGACTGCTTTCAAGTTGGAAGTGATAGATCATGTACTAAACAACAACAACAGGGCCGCTGGTAAGCACTTTGGAGTTTACGAGTTTTGTGTTCGCTACTGGCGACGCCCACATGGGCAGCTGAGAGCCAGCAAGACGCGCTGGTCCTTCCATGTGCCTAATACTGAGACGGATGGTAACAGTTTATTTTGAGAGAAGGTTGTTGTATATTGGTCTGTTTGGTTTCGGTTCCACGATCCCTGCCGCAGGTGGCGCCAGTGTTGTTTATGTATATAAGCATGCGCAAGTTGGAATAAAGGGGCTTTTGTTCCGATGGGCACTCAAGTTGTCTAGTCGTTCATTAACCGGCGGCACACGCCGGCACTACAAAGATAACTGCGGACGATTCCATGTTAGATGGCGATCAGCCTAAGGCTAACGTTGTACGCTAACACTACGCCCGCAACTCCAGCAAGCTTTGTGTACGGTATTGAAAAACTCCTTTGGCCTCAAATAAATCTTGTCTTGTGTTGAACCGGTGGTTTTCTTGTTATGGTAAGTCTTGATTAGTGCTTCTCAAAGCGTTTTGTTAGTTTCTAGCCTGAGAATCCCAATTTGTGGCCAACTCGTTTTTTTTTTTTCATTCCGCACGTTTTTCTACCCCCTAACTTTTCATTGGTTTTCCGCGAAATGAAGTGCAACGATTGTGCGAGTAAATACGGTATCCCTAAATTTTTGCCAAAGTGCCAGCTCATAAAGAAAACCTCTGTGCTACATAAAATAACAGACATTTTTTGAAAACCATTTGAAGACTTTGATTTGTCATACAGGTCTGTGTGCGTAGGCAAAGAAACCGCCATCACCACGCGGCGGTAGTCTGCCACTTGGTCGTCCACAAGCTCGCCGAAGGGCCATCTAGCGGCTCGAGGAGGCTTTGGCGAAGCAACAAAGAAAAGGAGCCGACGACCCATCTAACGGGTGCGGAGGCACCCGAGTAACTGCCGCCTAGTCAGAGCACAACATGCTCGAGGTCTAAGCTCCGAGATCATTGGACTCTAATAGCCGTAATCTTAAGATAGGGAACATCTGCACCCTGCGAGGCCGGGGATTTTTTACACGCCTGATGTATAAATAAATGTCATTTCTCTCTCTCCACAAGCTCGTGAGAGTGGTTTTATTTCTCACCTGAATAAGTTTCTGTTTACGCAACGTATCATACAACTGCAGTTTGCCGAATGCTGAACGTTGCTGCTGAATAATCGTATTTTCTGGTAACATATTAAGCTGAAAGTATTAACACAAAGCTCTATGGGGCATTTCTAGTTTTCGCAATTTTGAGCATTAGGAACAGAGAAATATTAAGTGGGAACGTATCCAACGAGGTTCTACTGTATATACATACCCAGACAGTCTAATCTTAGTCAATTATGTGCTGAACATCTTTAAAGTAATGTTTGTGGTAAGTATACACAATATTGTAGCTCAGGCTGATTATTGGTGCATTGGATATGCACTTTATTCAGGTTTCCAATTGATGATGAGGACCTTGTTGACACAGTTTTATAAAGTAGGGACACCACTTGTGCTTGGCTTCAAGAAAACCTTGCTTTATTGTTAATGAGACCAGTTTTTCGTGGTGTTCCGAAATTTGTTAATTTTTCACCTGCACCATCTATGTTTAAAAATAACTTTTCAGCATAACAATGCTTTAAGATTCACGTACTAGATAAAGTAATGCAAAAGTTGGAAAGATTGAACCGCATCTTTTCAACACTGCCCGAATTCCTACTGCAGTGGCCACAATACCATGCAAGATCAGCATTTGACATCACTTTAATGCAATATGACTCTGACAGGCGCAAAAAGGCCCTTCGTACCATCTATAAATGACTGTGTTCAGTGCTGCACTAGCATGACAATAAACAAGTAGAACAAACTTGGCAAATGCAGTTGCCATCAGGGAGTGTCGGTACAAGAGTTCGGCCCTCCTGTGCTTGTCCTCGTACTGTGCCCACTCCTCTGCCAGGCTGTCTCTAGCTACGTGGCTGCTCTCCTCGAGGGGTACTTCGTCCAGCAGGCCGGCCAAAATGACCTCACTCTGGCAGCTCTGCCACTGGCCCAAAGCCTCCTGGTGGCAGCCCCTGCACAAAAGTGTTGCTTCTCTCAATACAACCAACAAAATACAGCCCAAACATGCCTAAGGTGTAATGGAAGACCTGAATGAACATAACTTAGAGAAATTTTGCCAGCACTTTGGCTACCGCATCATCAATCCATTCGCACCATAAATTAAGCGACGCACATTGTGCCAAGGCAGCTAGAGGCAATCCCACGTTACCCTCCTTTTTAGCCCTGCTTTTCCTCCTTAACTTATCAAACATGCAGCCAGCCAACATAGAGCAGCCGTTGCCGGCAATGGCAGCATACTTTACCGGTTGAGCTGTGCTTCCTTTACTTGACCTCTGCAATCAACTCTGGCAGTGAATCACCGAGGCCACATCGAAAGAAGTGCCCAGTTGAAACCTGCTCTGCCAGATGTCCTAACACCACCAGCCATGCACAATCCAGTCTAAAAGTTCACTAATCATACTCAAATGCCAAGAAGTATGTGGACAAACAAAAGGTGTCCAAGAATTACCACCAATATTGACCACCAATATTGACCGCCAACGTAAGCATGGGCAATGTGATGGCGTCTTCACAAAAGAAATTGCAGCTGCAGACCCATGGATCTTGGCACTGATCAGATATCAAAAGCCCAATGTTCACTCCACTGGTGAGCTGAAACGTCTACACTCGCTGGTTGCCTTATGTCGAGCATCTTGCCTCTCACAGAAATTGTCAGAGGGTCTCCGGCTGACACTTGCCTTCCCACGAGAGAAGTTGAATGACTGGGACACCTGCGTAAGGCTTTTGAGAGCGAGGTAAAGGCCAGGCTCATACTAACCCTTGCTGAAGCGGATGGTACTGATAACGAGAACAAGAAAGGCAGAGAGAGAGAAGATATGGCGCGGGGAGACTTAGCGGCCTAGAAATGACGAGAGATATTCAAACAACAATGGACAAGAGATCCTCAGCTCCTTAACACTGTAGTAAATGGTGATTACAATGACTTTGCTAAGGTCTTCTGATTTCGAGCAATATTTTGAGCAGCAAAATTTTCATTTTTTAGCACTTTGGAGCAGCTAATCTCACATCCTGGAGTGCACGGGAGAAGCAAGTTCCACAAACATTCTAAGACTTGAATAATAATTATAGCCCTCTTATGAGAAGCCAGAAATATTTCTATTCATTGCAAATCACATAGAGCCAATGATATCTTCGGAGCACTCCTAATTTCACTCAAAAATGCAAAAATGAAGGCGTCCTGCAGGAAAGCATTCTTTAACTTGTGAAGCAATTATTTTTTACTCTAGCTAACGCAACACTGGATCAATAAAATTGTACTTTATGAAATAACATTCTAATGACATCATGCGGATTTCAGCAGACATGATAGACAACTGCTGCCATGCACAACAATTCCTCAATGCTAAATATACACTCTTCAAAATGCATTCCCCTGAAACAACTTCAAGGAGAAAGAGAGGTTGTTTTCCTTCACGATCGATTATACTACTTGGCAAAACATGATGTCACTAAGCCAGCCTCATAAAGTCAGCCTTCTCCGACACCCCGTTTTCTCTTTGAGGCTTCTCTGTGCTGCAGCAAGAGCATTCTCGCAGTACTTTCAGACTATCATTCACACATGCAGCAGGTTGCCTCTGCAGATATGAAGATGGGCTTCAATCGAGCTTCAGTGAAAATTTTAGAAGGTGCATTTAAAGATGCACTACAAGGTTTAACAAACATCGCTTTCCTTTTGCGCCGAAGTCATACATAGCTCTTTGTACAACACCCTATAATGTCCTTTAGAAAGACGGCTTTAAGGCGAAAGCCACTTTTTCTTTTATAAAGCGATAGCAATCATAACATTTTGACTGGCTTTTGCCATCGCCGTCATGGTTTGTGTAATGTGTAAATCGACATTTCCCCACGTTTTGTATGTTTTACGCACGGGTAAAAGCGCGCCAGCGGAGGCAATGAACGCAGCTGAAGGAGAGATGAAAAGAGCCAAAATATCTCCATTGCCCGGAGGGCGCATGAGATGACATCACCCCGTATGCAAGCCCTGCTATCGGTTGCTACTCAAGCAATGAGGAACGCCCCATCTGTCTTCAAGGGGGCGGGGAGAGGGGGTGGGGAGAGGGTTGTGTTGCTCAGCAGCAACTGTGAGCATTGATTTTAAAGGTGCAGTCACGATCACTGGCGCACGCACTATCTCAGCTGCCATCACAGACAACTCATATACCATTCAAGGCTTTCTCTGGCAATGCGGAGAAACTGCGCAAAAAGTGCTTCTTTCCCTGGAGCTGCCATATAAGGGGTATGCACTGAGCTTTGATCTGCAAGGCGGCAGCACCATTGCCATGCGATTTAGGAGGTCCATTCGTATGCACCCTCTGTGTTGTACATGCATGGGAATGGAATAGATGTACCGGAGGTCTCCACCAGTCATCCATGTCGCTGTACAAATCTTGAACACAGTGCGTTCAGAAGAGACGACACAGAGTGATGCAACACAGTTTTTTTTCCTTACCTTGCAGCACATCACAAGCATGATGAAGACGTACCAACTACCCCCCATTGCGAGTTTATTAGTGAGCGTTCAGCATATTTTTCTGTGCGTGCGGCAAGTGCACGCACTTTCAAAATTGTGATCCTAACGCTAGCCCTCCTTATGGATGACATCACGACTCACTTCGTCTAACAATATAATTTATTATTACTGCTTTCAATCTTAAGAGCTTAAGCGAAATTAATGAATTGTGTGGTTCACGAAGTGAGGTTAACAGCCCTTTTAGACCCGATCTTGTGGAACTCAACAGAAAGCTGGTTAAAAAATATATGACCATCCCAGGTGCCAAAAGACAGCCCAGCATTCTACCAGAGAGCCATGTCGCTGCTCGAAACTATTGCAAAAAGGCCATATAAAAACGATATGTCGGTAAACAACTGTGTTAAGATGTTTAGTATAGCGTGAGATAAGAGTAAAATATCAACCGTCACACAATAGGAGTTGCCACTTTTCCCATTTTCACTGTGCTGCACTTTCTTCACAGCTATTTATTCTAGAAAGCAAAGGGTCGATGTGTACCATGGCATAGCTGACTCACGGTGGGCCATGTTAAGGAATAAACCACATTGGTCGAGAGGGCTAAGAAATATATTTAGAGCAAAGCAGACTGTAACACTGACATATGGTTCACGGCAAATGCTGCAGCTGATCTTTGTCTTTTTTCTGCTCTGCCCGCTTGTGCTCTTACAGAATAGAAGAAGTTTTTAACACTACCCCCCCCCCCCCCCCCCCGTCTTGAAAAAGCATGCAGTTCGAGACATTTAAGACAATGAAAGTTCAATGCCGTAGAGATGTTGTACTGCTCTTTTCATGACAGAGCAGAACAGCCTCTGATGTTCGACTCTCGTCCTTGGCGTTCCTCCAAGATTTTTCCAATCTTCCAAAGTTTCTGCGATGCTTTATCTTCATACACGAGCACTAAGTCACCCTGTTAAATAATGCCAGAATTTTGAGCTTGAACACTGGCGTAGTGTGCAAAACGGAGGTTCAGAAGGTACCCATTTCTTCATCTTCTCCAAAAGTGCTCAATTAGCTGTGCATGGTGAATCCATCTTCTTTTAAGTGTGTCCTTGTAGCTTGAAATGTCAATGTCTTGTTCGTGGTAGGAAATGCCAGTGATTCTTTTACCAGTCAAGAAATGGGTTGCTGTCAGTACTTCTTCTGGCGACGACAATAAGTGTGTGAAATGCCTGAAATTGATCACGGCTTCTATCACATGCAAAACTGTGGTCAACCCTTCAGGTATGAGCCTTTGCTGACCAAGAATATTCCGTAGGGAAAACTTCACTGTTATTATTATTTCCCAGAAGTTTCCCCACCATGCGGCCCTTTCTGCAATAAACTTTCATTCAAGCTTTCTTTGAGAGCAATATTCTTGAAATTTGCCGTTGAATAATGGGCTCGATAAAGAAGTAATTTCTCTTGAACTCTTGAAGGTTTGTGCATTGTCCATATATATGACAGCGGGTAATCCACAACGTAGGACGAACCTTTGAAACAGCAGCATGAATCTGTTGGCTGATACACTGGACATGAGTTTTAAGTGTATAGCTCTTGTGACAGCGCACCAGAATAGAGCTATATAACTCTTCGAAAATGATTTGTCCACTTTCACGTATAGTGGACTGGCGAAATCTATTCCCACAGTCTGAAAAGGATCGGAGCGACACACACCTTCTTTTGGTAAGGGTGCCACAGGGGCTTTCGCTGATTTGGCTCAATACTTAGCACATGTATTGCGTCCACCAATGTCTGCCGCGAGGTATCCAAAAGTTCTCTCTAACTTCAGTAAGCGTGCCTTGTACACCTCCATGAAGAACTTGCCGTTGGCAGCCACGTACTAGAAGTTTAGTGAATTCATAATCTGGAAGCAAGATACGAGAATGCTTTACTCTTTCTGCTTTTTGAATTAACTGTAGCCTGCCTCTTACACACAGTCACCTTTCCGCGTCCAGAAAAGGATGGAGCGTCTTGACAGTCTACCGTTGATTTAACAATTTTCCTTTCTCGAGTTTGTCAATCTCTGCCTCCTCATTTTGTACTACTTTGATCCAATAGTTTTTCAGCTTTTCACAAGTCCTTATCTTTTATGCTGGATGATTTCTTTCAAGGCATGCGTTTCGCCAGTTCTGAACGAATATAAAAACCCATGCTGTAATTCGCAAGACCCTTGTGAGATTCGAGTATTTTTCCAGGTTCAAAATCGGCGCAAATGCTTTGGCATATAAGACTTGCATTACAGACTCGCTCAACTCTGTTTCACCACCCGAAGCATTCGGCGTAACTGTCCGCCATGTTGCTGCCTCTTCTCTTAACCAGGATGAACCTTGCCACCATAGTTTGTCGCAGCTCAGGAATTCTAATGACATGCCTCGTGTACGATAATCTGCAGAGATATCAGTGCTAAGACAATGTCACCATCAAGATTTGTTAAAGCTGTGCTGAATTTCCGACACCCTGTTGCCAACAAACTGTTGCCGTTGCAATGGCACTCCTCGGATCCTATCTAGCACGACGATGTTTGAGACAGTCACATATATATTCTGTTCAAGTGTCTTCAGGGATTTATTAAGGAATGTCTCAAACCTAGTTGCAAACCACTCCCAGAAGTTCGAATTTGGGCACTGTAACTTTCTGCAAAGGGCTACTCTTGATTTAGACATGAGGAGGGCTGCAGCGACGGTCTTTATGTCCAACATATTTCAAAAACACGCGGGCTCCATAAGCTTTCCGACTGGCATCACAAAACATGCATAGTTGCACAGTTCCATCTTCTGGAAAAGCAGTTATTCAACGACTGACGCTGTCTCTTGAATTTCATGCAATTCTGAGCACCATTTACTCCACTGTATACCAAGATTTCCTGATAGCTTCTCGACCCCCTCAACTTTCCCTTTCTACAGCTATTGAAATAACAGCTTCGCTTGTATGATGAAAGGTGCTATCAACTCCATCGAAAAGCACAGATATCTTGCATGTTTTTTGCTCTGTCTCCGAGAATTCAAGCACCGACTTTGAGACAACCTTCATAACGTCTGTCGACGAGTTCCATAAAAGTCCGAGCACTTTCATGGAGCCCAAAAAAATGTCGGTTTCCTCAGTCACAGCAAGCTATTGACGTAAAGCCTTCGAGCTTGACGCCCATTTCCTAGACGTATACCTGCCGATTCCATTATCTCACTGGCTTCTCCGTAAATTTGCTGAGCTTCCTCCTCTGTTGGAACGCCGAAGAGAAGGTCATCTACGTAGAAAGATTCAGCTGAAATCTCGACTGTAGGCTGTAGTTTGCACTAAATGGTCGTCAGGTGTTGTCGCCAAATGGCATTTAGCAGACATGGGTTTGCTGTGGTTTCAAAGAGAACTCTGGTCACACTTCACTCTTAAATTTCAGGGTCCGGATTTTCTGTAGCTGGAATGTCTTTGAACCAGAGAAACCGCAGAGTGTCTTGATCTTCTTTTCTAATACCCATCTGTAGACAGGCCTTCACTATACCAACCGTTAAGGCAATTGGGTTCATCCAGAATCTTATGATAGGACCCACCAAACCAGTTAGCAGATTGGGACATATTCCAAGCATTGGTTCAGTGAAATTTAATCAGGTCCATGTGCTGACGTGTTGAAGACCATACATACTCTTGTAGTTGTAGACTTATTTTGTATGACGGCATAAGGTGGCATGTAATAGATCCTGGATGATAGCGTGTCACTTCCTTCTAGTTCTTTGTACACCCGTTCAGCATGTCCCATCTTCATACAATTGGTGATGGTCGACCCATGTTCCACTGCGAAATCACGATTAAGCTTCCTTTTATTTCCGAGGGGCAACAATTTCTTTAAGGCTTCCGCTCGATTACTGTCAAATTATCCATAGTCTGCTTTCCAAGGGAGAGCAACTTCATATAGACTGTCAATAAATGAAACTTTTCTTTGAAAATCTTCCAACACCAAAACACAGCATTTTGTTGAGCTGTCATCCTCTGGTAATATGCCAATGCTTTCAAGTTTACAGTACTTTCCTAGAACCTTGCCGATCATCTCACTTGACGCGTTCACACGTAGTAAGCTCACTTGTGAGGGCAAGCTGACCGATGTACTGTAGAAGAGTGAAGCTTGAAACATCTATCAGAAGGTAGAACCATGAAAAATTAGGTCCATGCTACTGGAGCAACGTCGAATCTCTCCTGTCATGAACTTCCACAAGTGATCCGCTGCAATTACGAAATTTATTTCAGGTACAGCGGGCATTCCAGGTGAAAATAGCTTGTCAGAAATGGGGTGTTCACTATCTTCATTTTCCCTTATGAACCCATGGTTCACAGGTACCAGTACTACGTCTTTGCAAATGAAGGGAATCGCCATATCTTGAATTAAGTGTTCAGTGCTGTCGTATTGACCATGCAATCGAAGTTCCACGATGTGGACAGCCTTAAAATGGATCCTGTCTGTCCAAAAGTGTTGAGACTGCGTCTAATCTTCCCTAGTTCTTTCAGTCCGAGCGTCTTGGATACATATTCTCCTATGAAGGTGGGTTGGCTACCATTGTCTGCTATACCATGGATGTAGGTGCACTTCGTGTGTCCGATAACCCACAGTCGAAAGTTTTGCATCATAGCATCTGTTCTGAGACTGGCGTATGAGCCGGTGCGAAGGCTGTTAGTTGTGACTGTAGCTGGGTTATTTGAATTTTCAAATTTCTCGGGCTTCTATGTAGAGTCAAACATCGAATACACGTGTCTTTGTTCGCATTTTCTGCATTTTACCTTTCGATGGCACGTTTTGGCATGGTGACCTACGATGGCGCAATGAAAGCAGCGGTTTTCAGAAGTCAGCTTCTTGAGGTTTCCTTCTCTGCTTATACTGCAGCTACAGTCTTCCATAATATTGTTGCGAGTGACTGTGTTTATTTACAGATGAGGTGAAAAGGCGTTGTGAAATAGCAGCGTACTTCTGAGACAGGCCAAGAACGCTTCCACCCAACCACACAGTCCAGGCGCCGCTTCACTACTCACTCTTCTTCTTCTTCCGCGCCCCGTAGGCTCGCGCATCTTCGTTTCATTTCCCCCGGCGGCAGACGAAGCTCGCCGAGCGAGTTAAATAGGCCTATGATGGTACTGTTTGAGGCGGGCTACGTGAACAACTTGCGTAGTGCGCGAACGCCGGTTATTGGCTGTGACTCGGGCGACAACGTAATTCACGTCACTGAGACGAGTGACTATCACGAATGGGCCGGAATAGTTCGCTAGAAACTTCCGGTACAATCCTTTTCTACGAACAGGAGTCCACAGCCACACGTAGTCACCAGGAGAAAACTCTACGGGGATATGCTTGGCATCGTAGCGACTCTTGCTGTGTTCTTGCGAAGACAATGTTCGAAGGCGCGCTAGTTGACGTGCTTCTTCAGCGCGACACAACGTCTGAGCGATGGACAGATCTTCCTGATGCGAGAAAAGTAATAGAGTGTCCAGAAAACTCTGTGGATTTCGTGCGTAAAGCAGAAAGAAGGGTGAATGTCCAGTCACTTCATGCTTGGCAGTGTTGTACGCGTAAGTAACAAACGGTAAGACGGCGTCCCAGTTCCTGTGGTCAGCATCAACGTACATCGATAACATATTCGTGAGAGTTCGATTTGTTCTCTCAGTGAGACCGTTAGTTTGCGGATGGTAAGGGGTGGAGTGGCGATAAGAGGAGCCACAGAGGCGCAAAATTTCTTCAACCACATCGGCCATAAATTGTCGTCCACGGTCACTGATGACAACCCGTGGAGCACCGTGACGCAGTATGACCCGTTGTAACAGAAAAGAAGAAACAGCGGCTGCTGTGGCCGATGTCAGTGCGTCCGTTTCCGTATAACGCGTTAAATAATCCACGCACACTATAACATATCGGTGGCCCGATGGAGTCTTAGGAAGGGGTCCGAGCAAGTCAATGCCGACTTTTTCAAAAGGGGATGTCGGTGGAGGGATGGGCTGCAAATAACCCGCCGGGGCAGTGGTGGATGGCTTGTGGCGCTGACATATAGCGCAGCTGGTGACGT
This sequence comes from Rhipicephalus annulatus, assembly GCA_013436015.1. Lineage (NCBI taxonomy): Eukaryota > Metazoa > Arthropoda > Arachnida > Ixodida > Ixodidae > Rhipicephalus > Rhipicephalus annulatus. The sequence continues at coordinate 229,554 of WOVY01000745.1, forward strand.
ACTGTTTTGTGGTCTTCCACATTTTTGGCCAGTAGAACCTCTCACGTAGTCGATGCAGCGTACGTGTGAAACCGAGATGACCGGATGTTATGTCATCGTGCGCAGAACGAAGGACGACCTGGCGCAGGCTTTCCGGCACCACTAGAAGCAACGGGAGTCCATCGGCTGAATAGTTTCTTTTATACAGCAAGCCATTTGAAATTTTAAAGTGCTTGTCGACGGAGTTATGTGCAGCTTCGAGCAAAGGTTTTAGAGTAGGGTCGCACTGCTGCTCACGTTTGAAGCTGCTGGTATCTGGGAAGTCGGACGAGACAGAAACTAAATAGTCATCAATGTCATTGTCGTCAGCATTGGTGTGTACTGAAGGAAGGCGGGATAAGCAGTCGGCATCTGTGTGACATCGTCCACTCTTATAGGTAACAGAAAAGCTGTACTCTTGGAGGCGCAACGCCCAACGAGCCAGCCGGCCAGACGGGTCACGAAGTCCCACAAGCCAGCATAGTGAGTGGTGATCGGTCACTATTGTGAACTCGCGGCCATGTAGATACGGTCGGAACTTCTGAATGGCGAAGACGACTGCTAAGCACTCGAGCTCGGTGACGGTGTAGTTCGTCTCTGCTCTGGTCAGTGTCCGACTGGCATATGCTACGACGTGCTGGCGACTGTTGCAGAGTTGGACCAGCACAGCACCAACACCTAGCCCACTAGCATCAGTATGAAGTTCAGTCAAAGCATCAGGATCAAAATGCTTTAGGATGGGTCCTGAAGTCAATAAAAACTTCAGCTGTTGAAATGCAGCCTCACATTTATCATCCCACAAGTACGGTGTGTCTTTATGAAGAAGGGACGTCAGTGGGGAGGCAAGTTGTGCGAAGTTCTTAATAAATCGGCGGAAATATGAGCACAGACCCAGAAAACTTCGCAGGTCCTTCACTGTTCGTGGTGGTTCAAAGTTGCGAACCACTGCGGTCTTCTGTGGGTCTGGTCGCACGCCTTCTTTATCCACGAGAAAGCCTAATACCAGGGCTTGACGTTCTCCAAAACGACACTTCTTTGAGTTTAAAACAAGGCCAGCTTCGCGTAAGCATTCAAACACAAGCGACAAGCGCTGGTTATGCTCTTGAAAAGTCTTGCCGTAGATAATCACGTCATCTAAATAGCACATGCAAATTTCCCATTTTAGTCCACGGAGTACTGTATCCGTAAATCTCTCGAATGTCGCTGGAGCATTGCACAAACCAAAAGGCATAACGTTGAACTCAAAGAGACCGTCTGGTGTTACGAAGGCCGTCTTCTCTTTATCTGAGGGATGCATAGGAATTTGCCAATACCCAGAACGCAAGTCAACAGAAGAAAAATAGGAGGCAGAATGCAGGCAGTCCACGGCGTCATCTATACGTGGCAAAGGGTAGACGTCTTTTTTTGTGATGGCATTTAGGCGACGATAGTCTACGCAGAATCTCCATGAATTATCCTTTTTCCTCACTAGAATGACAGGAGCTGCCCATGGACTACACGATTCTTGTATGACGCCCTTCTTTAGCATGTCTTCAACTTGCTCAGCGATGACTTTCCTTTCGGAAGGCGAGACACGATAGGGCTTCTGGCGTATTGGTGGTGCTTGGCCTGTATAGATGCGGTGTTGCGTACGTGAAGACGGTGGCGTAACGGTAGACGTCTCGTCATGGGCAAAGTCAAAGACTGAGGCGTAGCGTGTGATCACCTCCTGCAGCAGCGACCGTTCAGTTGATGGAAGTGACTTGTTAATCATACGGTCAATGCTGGCAGAATAGTCGCAGTACGAGTTGGCGTGGGGTTTCTTTACATCCACCGACAGTTGGAGTGACCGTATGGTAAGAGAACTTTGCTCTTGAAAGCTTGCCAATTTAAGTCCTGCAGGCAGATATATGGGCTGCGCGGAAACGTTCACAGTCCACAAATCGGCACAACCATCGACGATGAGCACGAGGCAACGAGGCACGATAACGTTTTTCTTAAGGGCGTTACTGAAGTTCGGCTCGGCTAAACCATAGTAAGAACCCGCACAAGAACGCGAAGAGTTTACACGCACAAACATTGCGGTATGTGGGGCCAAGCAGACGTCTTCAGACACGGAAAACACTTCCAAGCAGTCATCAACGGTATCTTTTGTCAATGGAGGCGGCAACATGGGACGAAAAATAATCCCACCACTACCACAATCTAGAGTTGCACCACATTCCCGCAAAAAATCTATACCTAGAATGACGTCATGGGTCGCTCGTGCAAGCACCGTTAGTTCCGCTCGAAACGTTTGATTTCCTATAGAAAGTAAAACAGAACAAACTCCAACCGGGCTCAACGTTTCTCCCCCTACGCCGCGGAACGTAGCACTCCGATTCCAAGCAAACATTACTTTCGTCCCTAGGCGATTTTTAAAAGACATGCTCATTATGGAAACGGCAGCACCGGTATCAACTAGTGCAACAGTACTCACATTGTCTACAAAAACACTCACTTTGTTCTCAACCATTACAACACAAGGGGGTCTTGCGGAAGATGATTTTGCGGCCTCGCCCCCATTGGTCGCACCAGTTAGTTTCCCAGTGGTGGTGGCGTCCCCGAGCGGCGACGCGGAGACGGGGATCGCTGTTGGCGTGCGGGTGGTGGGGTAACGCTGCGGTCGGAGCAAGGCGAGTCAGCACGTGCTGCGTGTTGCTGTTGGAAAGAGCCCTGAAATGGTCGAGACTCGCCAGCAGGTACATAGGGCGTGTACACGTTGAAACGTGGAGCTCGCTGCTGGCGACGGTAGCAGTACCTAGCGATGTGTCCAGGTAGCCCGCAGTTGTAGCAAGTACGGGTGTCGCGTCTAGTCGTCCCCGGCGAAGTAAACCTCGTCGGTTGATAAAAGCCGGGTGATGGTGGTCGAGGAGTGAATCGCTGTGACGCAGCTTGCCTGCGTTCCTGGTTTCCGAGTGGTCGTTCACTCCTCCGTTCAAACCGATCGGTGTAATTCGGGCGAGGCTCAAAGTAGCTCTGTCGCATCCGAGGTACCAGTGGTTCACGGGGCCGTTGGTCGAATGCACACTGATGGCAGACACCAGCGGTGTCCACAGCTTGCAGTTGAGCAAGTTCTTCCTTGACCACTCGTCTTATAAGAGAAGAGATCTCGTCCTGCGATGGAAGGTTGACACTTGCAATCGTGGGCACGTTGTCAAGACGTCCAAATTTTGGTAGGACTCTCCTCCTCTTTAGGGTTTCAAACGCTCGGCAGTGTCTCCTTAGGTCGGAAGGTGTGTGTAAGTCTTCCTTAGTGATAAGGAAATTGTACACGTCTTCCGCGATTCCCTTGAGGAGATGACCTACCTTATCTTCGTCACACATGGTCGCACTCACGATTCCGCAAAGCTTCAAGACGGCCTCGATGTAGGTGGTGCATGTTTCGCCAGGTAACTGAGCTCTGCGTGAAAGCGTTTGCTCCGCCTGCTTGACCTTAGCTGTTGAGTCACCAAAACACCTCTTCAGCTCGTCCACGAAAATGTCCCATGTGGTCAATGCACTCTCATGGTTGTCGAACCAAAGAGACGCGGTGCCGACGAGAAAAAACACCACGTTCTCGAGCTGCTTAGCAGTGCTCCAGCGGTTGCTGCGACTCACTCTTTGGTAGTGCTTGAGCCAGTCGTCAACATCGTCATCCGGCTGCCCCGAAAAGGTCCTCGGCTGACGTTCCGGCATGCCGCAGCGATCTTGTCCTGGCGGGTGAGCGTGTTGCTCATCAGCAACGAGGTTGTTATGGCCTGCTCCCGCGTCCTCCATGTCTGGTAGCTGTGGTGGCAAGCCTGCCAAGCGTCTGCTCCGTCGCAAAATCGGTAGAGCTGGGTCGTCCAGATCGATGTACCCGGCACCTTCCACCAAACTGTTGCGAGTGACTGTGTTTATTTACAGATGAGGTGAAAAGGCGTTGTGAAATAGCAGCGTACTTCTGAGACAGGCCAAGAACGCTTCCACCCAACCACACAGTCCAGGCGCCGCTTCACTACTCACTCTTCTTCTTCTTCCGCGCCCCGTAGGCTCGCGCATCTTCGTTTCAATATGGTTTCTTAAACCACAGAAGAAATATGCCTTGTTATGTGTCTTCAAGGACGTGCATAGAGCTGCTGCTGTCGTTGGCTCAGAAGACAAAACACTTTCCACTCCACGTCGGGCGCATCTCTTCTCCATATTTTTATTGATTCGGCTTCGCTCGCAGCTTTCTACATCTATTCTATTCTACTTCTATTTTTGCATGTTTTAGGTGAAGAGCACTTTAGCCGGCCCGGCTGTTGTATGCTGTCGTGATCACTTAGCGTAACTCAGGCAAAGCAACGTATTCTCATGTCGTTGTGACGTTGATGAAGGCAGGAGTCTAATGTCCAAGATGGGGCTGTTTATTTGGGTGAACTTGAGGTCGGTAAACTGGAAGTCAGATTAAAGCAATACCCACTGGCACTCATTGCGGTGTTAGCCATTGATAATCTGGTCTGCAGAGAGGCACGTCAGCATTTATACATGCAATAGTGAACGTTCGAGCATTATCACTGGTGGCTGCATTTGTTCGAGAATAAACTATGCTGTTCGTATTTGCATGCTCATGCCTACGAGATGATACTGAAATAATATGAAATGCTTTCAAGCATTTTGGCCATTTTTGTGTGAGGGATTATCAGCATGTTCAATATGCTGGCTATGTAAAACAGAAAAAAAGAAGGGGGAGTTTGCGCATAGCCAGCTGTGGTACACCGAGTCCACCCTGGCACCAAGGAGAAGAGTCTTCTAGGTTTTGTTCTTCAAGTGCCTTGATAATGATATCACGTGCAGATATTGCTGCTACAGCTAGGGAACTTGACAACACAAACTACGTGATAAAAAATTCAAAGAATGCAAGCAAGAGAAAGAAAGGAAAGACATGGAAAGAAAAATAGAAATAAAGGAAAAAAGAACAGCAGAAAAACTGGAAAAGAGAATGAGAGAGAAAGCAGGAGAACAAAACAAAATAGAAACGAAAAAGTCCTAGTACTGCAATTCCTTCGGGCTAGGCATCACTAGAGCAAAGATTTCTTTGGCGAAATAGCTCCCTGCATGCAATGCCTGCATGCCGCTTTATCAGTTATAAGAAAGACTTCTCGCTGTTGGGTGTCCATGCTAAAAGGTAATGGAACATAAATTCATACCTGCCAATTTCAAGGATTCTGAATCCGGGATATTTCTACAATAGGAGGAGGGGTTGCACCAATTCATATTCCCCACTATTTTTTTTATCAAAAGTAAACACAAAAACATTGCACAATAAGAAGCGTGCGGAGAGGAGGGTCCATACACATTAGCATTGCGGTCTTGGCTTGGAGTGGCCGAACACACACATATTTGTATCTCCTCAAATTTCGCATTATCGCAACATACAGCAACAACTATTTCTGTCAAAACAACTCGCCTATGTCTTCAAGGGGGACACACGTGAACGGACAGGATATCGCAGCCGGCTGCCGAAAAAGTGCATGTCGAAGCTTCACTTGAGGCCAACTGAATAATTGGATGCCAAAGTACAGCCAAAGTAACCAGACACAGGAACAACATTACTACATTCTTTGGACAGGAATGTCAAAACGCATCTAGCCTTTTCAAGGCCTTTATTGCCTTTATAATCTATGTTAGCGGCGTGCCCTTAGCTAGTAGTAACTATGATGATTTCATCGCCGCGACCATGGTTTCGTGCCCGGTACTTGCGGAAAACAGTAGTTCCGTTTTCGATACACGTGCACTGGCTGCGCACATGCCTTTAAACCAAGTCGTTGTTTGCTATCTAAAATCGCATCTGCCGCAGTTGTGTTGACAGGCACTTTTTTGCCATACATGAATGTGTCCAGAGGGAACCCTGTTTTGTCTATTAGCCCTGAGAACGAACACTGGCGTTGCTGCGGTCGCGGCGCACAGCACGGACTAACCTGTTTGGCTGGCGCTTGTTGCCTCTTTCAGCACCCGCCGTGTATGCGCTATTTAGCGATACGCTGTTGATTATTCCTCAATTTCATGATGCCAATTTCTCAACATACAAGGTTCAAGGTTTCACAACTAGTGAAAGTTTTTAAAGCTGTAAGAAGTTTCCATAATTTAGCTTATGATAGGCAGACTACCGTCCGAACGGAAGGTTTATTGTGAACATAGTGATCCAGGAGATAATGTTCATTGTTTTTATTGCGTACACTACAGAATGGATGCTAAAAAAAATATGCCAAGTGGTACTAACATCATACCTGCCAAGTTCAAGGATTCTGAATCCGGAAGATTGCCGAAGTGGTGGGTAAAAGGGGGGCTGAATTATTTGCTCCTATTTTTTTTTCGGCACCAAAAAAAAAAAAGCCCAGGCACAAACAAACAAACAAAAAACATCGCGAGGAACAAGAGGGGGTGAGAGGGGATCTCAATCGCAAGTGCAAACATCAGCGTTGCGGTAGGCTTGGAGTGGCCGAACACAGGAAGGTAGGGTTTCTCACTAAGATGAGAGAGCCTTGTGGCGAAACTGACTTGTGGCGAAACTGACTTTTTTCTTACGAATTTACTCCCTTTAGTCTACCGCTGCGTGCCCTCGAAGCTCATAGATTGCTATCGTGCAGCCGCGACAGGGATATTGTGCACGGCGGTTGAGGCAAATGGTAGTTCCTTTTTCAATACCCGTGCGCTTGATTGCGCTGATGCCTTCAAAAGTAATTTTATGCCGTCTACAATCGCATCTAACACGGTTTTGTCCACAGAGTTTTCGGAAAGCAGCGTTGCTTTGACTGGTCGAGTGTTGAACGCACGCACACTTTTGGGACTCTGTCAGTTACATCGTCGCCATACATGACCGCATCAAGAGCAACCACGGTTTCGTCGACAGCGGTTGTGGCAACGACAATCTCGCACACTGTACTTTCAGTGTGCATGAGTAATCATCGCACGCGTACTTCCGAAGCTTCGAGTACGCTGCTCTTGGCCTTCGTTCGACGATTTCCGTACTAAAGTTGATATCATCCGTGATTAAAAAATGTGTTCGGAAAATTCTGATTTTGGCCCAATAGACATGAAGAATTTCATGAATTCGCATCTGCCGCTGTTTCGCATCACTGAGATTCTACTGTACGTTTAGGTAAACACCTCTAAACTCATTCATAATAAAATGGGGTAAGTTCAAAAAGCCTGGAGCGGATTGAGCTGCTTTTTTGTCAAGGCGGCCGGATCACGCACAAAAATTTCGATTTCCGGGAGATTTTCATGACAACCGTACAAACGGAATAAATGGTCCAAATACGGGAGTCTCCCGGCCAATCCTAAAGACTTGGCACGTATGTAACATTGTTACAACTAGGCATAGACTGCATTTGAACATGTCTTTGCCAAAGCATGAGAAATAAAATTGGGATGTTTTCAATTCACTAACACATTGCGCTTTACCATGCAAGTTGCTTCTTTATCTGCAAATGATCTAAATGATTTGACAGAACTGCACTTTCTCAGCAGGAGAGATTATGAATGTGACTGTCATAAGCACTCACGTAACATATTCGTCAAACAAACAAAATAATACTGCTGCACACACAATGATTTCGGAAATAATGAAATATTTTCGTTCACTGGGATCATAAATGTACAGGTTTCTTCTCAAAAGTCGCCAAAGATTATGTAGTCCTATACCATGATTTGCGTGAAATGCTGGAGTGCTCTACAGCCGCGTCACAAACGCTAATGGAAGCTTCACGCGGGAGCTGCACTGATAGCAACAATTTCAATACAAATGTCAGAAAGTCCAATTGAACTCTTCCTATGGCGCACTCACGGATGTGGCTAGACCAGTGGCGTAACCAGGGGATGGCTCACCGGGCCTGTCCCCTACACCCCAAAATTTTTTTCCTCAGGCAGAGAGAAAGACGACCATTTTGAGTAGGTGCTCTCCCCTGAGCCTGAAAAAAATTTCAACCTTGTGGGGATGGTGACACCCCCTGTAAAGTTGTTTGCGCCGTGTGGCGCACGTGTCTCGCCCCAAGGCCGCATTTCGGGTGACGACCGCCAGGTGATAGATGACGTGTTCGCATTGAGTACCACTGTTGGTAGAGTGGTAGCGCCGGCGGTGACCCCTGACGGAAGGCAGGCCTTGGTGGCGGGCGAGAGTTCAGCGAGCCTCTTCTGCGCTTGGCGGTTGCCGCAAACGGTTGTCTCTCGTGGTGGGTCTGCCGTTGACGGCACTGCGGGCCGCCTGCGGTAGGTCCACGTGGTGAGTGAAGCGTTGGCGCACCGCCTTTTGTGTGCTCTTGTGTTATGTTGTTTGAGTGTTTGATAGTTTTTGTGTAATGATGACTTAGTGTGTTAATTACGATTTATGTATCAATCGGCAGACAATATCGTCGTTGTAAATTACTTAAATAAATGTGTATTGTGTTCGGTTTGTACTGACCATGTCTATCATGTCCTTTCACTCCAGGTGAGGCGTGGAGCTCGCTCGCCTCGTCGAGACCCCACACTGGCTGCCCAACGTGGAGCTCTAGGAGTATTGGACGACAGTTTTTGCGGTTCGGTACAAGCTTTTGTTAGCACCGGAGTAGAGTAGGCCCAGGGGGACTTCTTTGCTAGCATCGGCAATGTGCTCTGTTGAGAAGCGAGGAGATTGGTTTTGTGACGTGTTTGACTTTGTCGGCAGGTTGACTTTTTTTTTTTTTTTGCTCGCAAGTGTTGTTCTCTTTTGTTGGGGTTTAGTTTTCAAAAACATTGTTGAATTAGGACGAGAGCCATGCGGTCCGCATCCTGGGGTGAGCAAGGCCTAGAGCACGTGGTTTGTAGGCCAGGCTCGAAGCGAGTGAGTACGGAAGCCTCGTGGGTGGTCCGATTTTCTGTAAATAGCTTCTATCTCTTTGGGCTCAGGGAGCCGGACGTCGTTGCTGACTTGTATTGCGGCTCGACGCCGGGGTGGTAGACGCCGATTGCTCGGTAAGCTGCTGTGTGCGGCGAGCGATAGGTCCACCTCACAGAGTGGATGTCTCCTCGCGGCTGCCTCTTCTGCGCCTAGGCTGGGTGCTGGGTGGATGCCGGTTGTTGGCGAGCGACTCATTAGGCCTAAGGCTCTGTGCAGCCGCCTGTCGCACGTGGCACAACTAGGTGATTCGTGGCGTTGAGGTGTTGCGCTCTGCTTCCCTCGCTTTTTTTCTTATCTTGCAAAGCAGGAGTTAGGTAAAGTTATTTTTTTTTAATATTTTGATGGGCGTCTTGGCTGCCGCCGATGTATCAGCTAGCCGTACTGACCATCATACCACGTGGCCGAAAAGCCCGAAGATCCCTTCCCTAGGCCCTGATCTATTGTTTCTTTCGAGTTTTTTTTTTTTTGGTGTATTCAGCATGTCTTCAGTGGGAGGAATGTCATCCACAGCCGGCTGTCTTTTGCACATTGTCAGCATCGCTGGCCAGGAATGCGGTCGTGAGGTTGGGCGATGGAGATGCCTGGGACCTGCGCAACTGCCTGTAGTCCGGCGCCCTCGAGAGTGCTGGTCGCAACTGTAAGATGTGTCGGCGCTATTGACGGTTTGTCACGCCGACGGCAACGCTGCTGTTGCGGGGCCGGTGCTGAGGTGAAGTCGAGCCGGACAGTGAAGCAGTGTCGACCAGCGGCGGTGTCGTGGTGCAAGGACATTATGGACATGCGATGTCTTTTTTTTTGTTAAAGCTTGTGCAGCTGATCCTTGTTTTTGGGATATGGTTTGAGTTAAGGTTGGGGGAATGTGGGAGTGCTGACACCCCCCTGTAAAGTTGTTTGCGCCATGTGGCGAACGTGTCTCGCATCAAGGCCGCATTACGGGTGACAACCGCCAGGTGATAGATGACGTGTTCGCGTTGAGTACCACTGTTGGTAGAGTGGTAGCGCCGGCGATGACCCCTGGCGAAAGGCAGGCCTTGGTGGCGGGCGAGAGTTCAGCGAGCCTCTTCAGCGTGTGGCGGTTGCTGCGAATGGTTGTCTCTCGCGGTGGGTCTGCCGTAGACGGCATCGCGGGCCGCCTGCGGTAGGCCCACGTGGTGAGTGAAGCGTTGGCGACGCCGCCTTTTGTGTGCTCTTGTGTTATGTTGTTTGAGTGTTTGGTAGTTTTTGTGTAATGATGACTTAGTGTGTTAATTACGATTTATGTATCATTCGGCGGGCAATATCGTCGTTTTAAATTGACTAAATAAATGTATGTGTGTTTGTTTTGTTTGCCCCGATTGCGTCAACTGTGTCCGTTCACTCCAAGAGCGTGGGGTGCACTGGCCATTCCAGACCCCACAACCTATAGGCTTTTCGACCCATGTAATCACTAAACAACCTTTGCTTCGATGAAGTGACAACTCGTGTTACACTTCATGTCCTCCAACAGGTAATCAACTGCAAGAAAATTTAACATATGAGGTGGCTATCCAAACTGATAGTTCGGAGCGCGGCCGCACTATTGCTACGATTCTGCACGAAGACAGAATCTGACCGCAATAGGAATTTCCGTACCTAACCTCAGCTGCACTTAAGCTCAGCAATTTCGGTCGATTAAACCTTCAAGATTATTGCAAAAGAAAGATAAGAATAAACAACATGTTGAGTGAGCAAGTACAAGAAAAAAACACAACAGCGACGATGGTATTCTAGGGCGAGTGCCTTCCAGTATATGTTGCAATACTCGATGCTGCGCGGGGCTTGATACACTTGTGAAAGCGCTGTCCGTATAATGGATTCCTCCAGTACAAATTTTGCTAAAAGAGGAGACGCCCTGATATCTCCTAAATGAATCAACCATACTGATCTCAGCCTTATAATTTAAATATGGTGTCTTAATTCCCTCTAAAAATCACATGGTTATGCGTCAATTAGTTTGTTGTATGAAAAGAGAAGCAGGTTCTAGATTTTCACACCCGTCACAATGTGGCTGTTATCGCCACAAATGAAATCCATCATCAGGATTAGCAGCGCGACACAGACCTTTTCACTCACCTCACATTGCTATATGACCCAGCTTGTGATTTTGCAGCAGCAAAAGTAAGCTTTTTATTGTTTTACCTGAAACCTTACTGAATCTGTTTTCTTCATTTATCTGCAGCCTGAGATAAGCAAAAAGAGAACACAAACATTGAAACAGTACACGAAGCGAGCGCATCATTATATAGGCGCGCCGCAACTCAGATCGAAGAGTCTGTGCCGTGATGTCATCCGCCAGGTGGCGCCACTCAAACTTCTCGGGGCTAATAGTGGTTGTGGCAAATGATACCCACAGTTCTGACAATGCCTGTGCAGGCGGCACGCGCCCTTCAGAAGCTTCGAGCACGCTGCTCTCTACCGCCATTCGACTGTTTCAGTACTAAAGTTCATACGACCTGCTGCGATGAGGAAATCTATTCTGAATATCCCGAGTTATGGCCCGATGGACATAGCGAGATTTGACTGGGGAATTTCACAAATTCCTATCTACCTGTTTTGCATCATTAAGATTATACTGTAATTTCAGATGATCGTTTCAGAAATTTGTTTACAATAACATGCGATGAGTTTGAAAAAAGCCTGGAACGGATTGGGCTGCATTTTCCAGCAGCCAGATCACGCTCAGAAATTTTCATTTCCGGGAGATTTTCCTGACAACCATAAAAAGCTAAGAACTAGTCGAAATCCGGAAGACTTGGCAGGTATGGGAACTTACAAGCTGCTGAACCCCTGTCCACAACACCATCCTGAAGCACCCTTTTAGATTCACGGTATGCTTCACTATATAGCACAGTGACAGTGCCTCCTCCCCTAGCCTTGCCCTTATATTTTTGTCTGAACAGTGAATGCAATGCTGGTTATCCTGGAAGACATTTGCAAATAAAGCACGGATGACCGTACAGTTCTCATGTGTGCTACTTTTTTTGTTTGTCCATGGTCTTTACTGGTTTATTCTATCAGCGACCTGTGTTCATCAGATCTGTTGTTTGCAGGAGTTGAAGAACTCCTTTCACTACGATATGAAATGAACATTCATTTGCTGCCATTCAAGCAATGCAGACATGCTAAAATATTAATTGAGCACTGCTATTTCATAAACAGTTATCTGGGAAAGTCTATGTAACATATTTAGCTTGTCTGAAACCAATTTGCACCATAACAATATGAGAGAGAAAGCAAATTTCGTTAACTGTAGGCTTACGCGAATAGTGAATTCTATGTTTGAAACGAATAGCGATTCTGGACGTATAATTTTTAGCAAATTTCAAATAGCACATGTTGTCAGGTCGTTCCTGAGGTCTAGAGAAGGTTTACTGAACGCTGAGCAACAGGGCTCTTACCACGCGCATCGGTTGGGAAGCTTGCTCGCCAGAGCAAAGTGATGATAATGACTTAAGTGCCTGGCTCACACCCACTCTGGGGGATCAGCCAAGAAACCAGTCATTTGATAGAGGGGATCACATATTACTTGTAAATAAAATGAATTATAACATGTTCTTATGAAATTTATATTTTACTTATTGAGAGATTTGCAATCAAAACAACCTTGTACAATTACGAATCTTTCTACGGGAGAACAGATATCCCGGTGACAATGAGCGAATGGCTCCCGAAGAGAGGTTATTAGAAATAATAAAATCCAATCTAATTCGATTAAAAGCTGCTCTAAGAATGTTCTTCCTTAGTGACTTGAAGTGAATACACAATAAAATATAATGTGCGTACTTCTTTCTTTAGTGGTCACAGCCCTTGCCTTGGCATACGCCTCTCTACTACAGGCAGGTGGCAATATTCTTCCTTAATAAAAAAAAGAAGGGGGGGGGGCATTATCTCGATGTTGCAACATTATAACAATAAAAAAAAAACAAAGCAGTTTTTGCCTTGTCTATGTGAAAGGACACGAATAGTGAAACAGCACAAGCTAAAGTGCATCAATGATGAGGCAATGGCAGTAGCACAGAAAAAGGGGACAAGAAACATAAATAAACCGTACGAGGAATCATAACCACGCAAAATAAAACGTCATGCGCACCACATGAACTAGCAATGAACATACTCGCATAATAAACGCACCTCCAACTTCAGTCGTCAAAATTTGGATTTTTTTTTCACCCATGTAATAAACGCACCCCCTACATACATCCATTGCAGTCCCGCTAACTGACACTAGTACCTTCCTTACCAATTGAATCTCTTTCGTTTTTTTTTTTATCATTATGCCCACCTCTTCGGCAGCCTCGGCTCGCTCCCTCCCTCCTCTTTGCCAGTTTCTGCCTGCGGTATTTTTTTTTTCTTTTAAACCTGTCCACGGCACATCATCCCCATCTTTTTTATCTGGTAGAACATATTGTCACGGCTAAAGGCCGAGCAAGAAGACAGAGGACGACAAAATGATGAGCCTGGCGGTTCCTCCGAGAAAGACTGCGTCGAAGCGGCTGCTCTTTTGTTCTGTTAATACAGACCTCGTTTTTCCTGGTCGCACCGTCGTCCTGTATTCTGTTATTTTCACCTAGCGACATTGGTGGAGGCGCTGGACTTCTCCAACTGATGCTTCGGACACCTCCGCGCCCTGGCAGATCGAGTCCGCCACCGCAACCCATTTCTGCAGGGGATACTCCTGTCCACCGCTACAGTCGCCGACAGCGAGGCCTTAGTCCCGAGGCAATCCGCTCGAACTTCTCCAGCAACACGTGCCTGGAGAAATGGCTACCGGAGGGCCTTCACAGCTTAATGATGATCAGCCGCTAATTCCTCAGACCTTCCAAGGTGAGGTTTATGAAGACGTTGAGGACTGGTTAGCCGAGTATGAGTGAGTTGCCAAAGCCAACCCCTGGCCTACTGAACAAAAGCTATCGTGCGTCTACTTTGCTTTGGCAGAAAGCGCTCCTGCGTGGTATGAGAACCAAGAGTCAACGCTGTCTTCGTGGGATGAATTTCGGCAGCAAATTCTCGGGACATTCGCAAACACCGACCACCGTGATTCTGCTCTGCAGCTCATCGAGGCATGCATACATAAATCAAACGAGAGCGTCACCATGTTTGCAGAAGACATGGCCCGCCTATTTCAGCGGGCTGACCCCGAGATGCCTGAAGGTAAAAAACTGCTACATTTGATAAGGGGCGTCAAAGAAGAGCTGTTTGCCAGTCTCCTACGCAACCTGCCAACAAGCGTATAGCGGAATTTGTCAAAGCGGCTACAACAATCGAGCGAACACTGCAGCAACGGCGCCGATACCATTACCAGCCAAACAAGACATTCCCCAGTCTCTCTGCTTTGACTGCCGGTAGTGAGTGTTCTCTGCGAGAGCTCATTTGTGAGGTCGTTCGGGAGGAGATCCGAAACCTCCTTGTGATTCCGCAAGAAAATACCATGGCTTGCGTTGCAGAAGTTGTGCGGCAAGAACTCCGCCAGGCATTTTCGTTGCCCGAATTGCTCTCAGACCAGTGGTCTGTAACCTACGCATCAGCTGTCCGTCGACCCACTCCAGTATTGTACAACTCGTCTCCACTGGCTTATCGTGACGTCAGCCAAGGGCCTTACAACGAGCCGTGGGCCCCAGCTCCCAATCCGCCGCAGCCGTATCCACAGTCTAACGTGCCTATGCAAACGTCGCCGATGTACACTCCGCCGGCATCTGCATCTTGGTCGCAAAGGATGCCCACCAGTCAACCATTCATCAGTAAAGCAGACTTGTGGCGCACCGTCGACCGTCGACCACTTTGCTTTCATTGTGGAGAAGCCGGCCATATTTTCCGCAACTGCCCGTACCGTGACCATAGACATCAGAACTTTCTAGAAACCTCCCTTCGTGCTTATTTCGATAACCGCCGTGACAGCAGTGCAGGCCCGCAAGCACAGCTCTCCTTCACCTGCACCTAACTCGCCACACCAGCGCAGTTACTCTGAGGTGGTCCGGGGCAGATCTCCTAGCACTTGTCGGGGAAACTAACAGCAGCGACCTTTGAAGGGAAGGTTGCTGCCCGTCGAGATGCTATTGTCACGAGGCTGTTTAATGGGCAAGCTCTCAAGTAGGTTCGTGTAAAGCAAAAACCACCGATGACATGACCATCATCGGGAAAAGAGCTGGCGAGACCATTTGCTTCCACCCAAATCCCCAACACTCAATATATTAAGAAACCTCTAAAAGACAAATAGCAAACAAACAACACAGCATACATAACTAGAAAGAGGTTAGCAAGAAGAACAAGTGGCTAAAGACGTGAACAGTGCATGTACATAAATGTTCAGTGGAAAATAAGCCTTCTCACAACATAGCGGGACGTGGTGCTTGCAGCGAAGGCTGTGCTACCAAAGCATGGACACACTCACGCAAACGATGACAGCGGTGATGCGGGGCTTGCAACTGATGCAATCGAGTAATGGTGAAGACGCACTCGTGCAGCAGGGAAAAGACTGGGGATTAGCTTGAGACGCTCACGTGGTTGACTGGCACGGCAGGAAGCGTCGGGCTGGTCGAAGTGAGCGACCTTTCGGCGTTCGGCAGCCGCAGCTCGCACACGAAGCCGGAGACGTTTCTTGGCCAACGCCACAAGACCAGAACAAGCCTGGCCCACGTCAGGTGACCAGAAGAAGCTCTGTGTCCAGTTGGGAGACCACTGGGACCTTGATGCAGGAGCTCTGCTGGCCGCCACTCCCGCGCCCTGGCCACCTTCTTCACTCGGTCCCGACTCGGCCACGTCTGCCTATAGCTTCGCTGTTCTACTCCAGTGGCTCTCCTAAATCTCCGTGGAGGGACCTTATTGGACCAAAATGTTCAGGCCCACACGTACCACAACCGAGCGTTATCTTCATCTTCTTCTAGCTGATGGAGTGGGGCACTTTTTAAACGTGCACAATCACATCACAGCTATCACCCCCCCAACATCTAACATCTTCTCTACGACGCGATACGACAAATGATACCATGGATCGTACGACGCACGATACCAAGGTCGATACAATGTCACCGACATCAACGAAAATCGTAAGCACCAATCTAGACATTTGTATAGACGGACGCCCAGTAACAGCACTAGTAGATACTGGTGCGGACTTCTGTATTATCAGCCATAAACTCGCCGACTGCCTAAAGAAAGTCAGAACAATATGGACGGGCCCAAACATAAGAACCGCAGGGGGTCACTTGGTGACGCCGACGGGCAAATGTACCGCTCGAATCAATATCGGCAGTTCAGATTTCGTTGCTACTTCTGTAATTTTACCAGAGTGCTGCAAAGACCTGATTTCGGGCATGGACTTCCTGCATGAATACAACGCCGTTATCAACATTCCTGAGAGATGGGTTACGTTTTGGATGGCCCCAGATCAAGTTTCGAATACGCCCTGTACAGACCAGCGAAGTAAACCTTTGCGTGTCTTCGACGATGACGTGACCATCCCACCGCGGTCGAGTGGACTCGTGGCTGTGACATGTGACACGTCGAGCAATTCTGAAAACATCGCCGACCAAATTTCAACACTGCTATTTAGCCATGGTTTATCTACCACAAGAGGCGTCGTGAGCATCAAATGCGGACACATACACGTCCTGGTTACGAACTTTCAGCTATGAACACCGACATCTAACAAGAGGCATGGCAGTCGCGTACATGGAGGAGCTCGCCGAGATGACAGACTGCCTAACTCTTGAAAAAGATAATTCAACTGATCTGCCCTCCCCGCACCTCTGTCTGTTGATATTGGCCCAAGTTTGCTGCCGGCGCAGAAGCAAAGTATCATGCAGCTTATTAACAAGTTTGAAGATTGTTTCTCTTCGACGTCCAGGGTCCGTCAAACGCCGCTGAAGAAACATCCAATTATAATGGACATGACCAGACCCATCAGGCAAAACCCGTATCAGGTAGCTTCGCAAAAACGTGAAGCCATCAAAAACCAGGTACGACAGATACTTGAAGATGACGTTAATCAGCCGTCGAAAAGCCCTTGGGCTTCGCCGGTTGTATTAGTGAAGAAAAAAGATGGCGCCTTACGTTTCTGCGTGGATTACCGCAAGCTGAATCAGGTGAAAAAAGAGACAACTACCCACTTCCACGTATTGACGATTCACTCGATCGACTACGGCGTGCGCGTTATTTCTCATCGATGGATCTAAGGAGTGGGTATAGACAGATAGAAGTCGATGAAAGCGACCGGGAGAAAACCGTTTTTGTGACACCTGATGGCCTTTTTGAATTTGAGGTACTTCCATTTGGCTTGTGCTCAGCACCAGCAACGTTTTAGCGGCTAATGGACACCGTACTATCAGGCCTCAAGTGGCAGACATGCTTAGTGTATTTAGATGACGTCATCGTATTTTCTTCCACATTCGATGAACACGGCACACGACTGCACTCAGTATTTAAGCTATCCGTTCTGCCGGACTAACACTTAAGGCGGAAAAATGCCACTTCGGCTTCGAAGAGCTTCTGTTCCTGGGGCATCTTGTCAGTAGTGAAGGTGTGCGGCCTGACCCTGAAAAATATAGCTGCTGTTACAAATTTTCCAGTGCCAACTGACAAAAAGGCGGTCAGACGGTTTTTAGGACTGTGTGCTTACTATCGACGCTTCATTGAGAACTTCTCGCGCATTGCCTCGCCATTGACCCACCTTACCAGAGCAGACGTCACATTCGTATGGAATGAAGAACAGCAAAAATCATTCGACGAGCTGCGGCAACGCCTTCAGAAGCCACCAGTCCTCGCACACTATGATGATGACGCCCCGACAACAGTGCACACCGACGCTAGCAATGTCGGCTTAAGAGCTGTACTCGTGCAGTGGCAGGATGGCGCCGAACGAATAATTGCTTACACGAGCAGAACTCTTTCACATGCGGAAGAAAATTATTCCACCACGGAAAAAGAGTGCCTTGCGGTGGTTTGGGCGGTTAAAAAATTCCGCTATGGTCGTCTTTTTAATGTTATCAGCGACCATCACTCCCTCTGCTGGCTGACGAATTTAAACGACCCTTTAGGACAGTTGGCACGCTGGAGCCTGAAGCTTCAAGGATTTGACATGACGGTGGTCTACAGATCGGGGAAGCAACATTCAGATGCTGATTGCTTTCTTGTGCACCATACGAACCTGCGACGGCAGAAGATGACAATACAGCCTTTGTCGGAGTTGTAAACACGGCAACTGTCGCACAGCTGCAACGAGACGACCCGGAACTAGAACCCATAATACGTTTTTTAGAGGGTCGCACTTCAGCTGTACCTAGACTGTTTGCGAGAGAGCTTTCGTCATTTTGCTTGCGCAACAACGTCCTGTATAGAATGAACTTCACGCCACACGAAAACGACTACTTACTCGTCGTCCCAACATCTCTAAGGAGCGAAGTATTACAGGCATGCCACAACGAACCAACATCCAACCAACACTCTGCACAAAGTACGCGGTTACATGCGTATGTTGCGCAGAGTGAGGCAGAAATACTACTGGCCAAGACTGACGGCGACCATTCAACACTATGTTCGGAGGTGCCTTGATTGCAAGCGCAGAAAAGTTCCACCCGTCAAACCAGCAGGCCTCCTCCATCCTGTTGACGTGCCTGTTACTCAATTCGCTCAAGTCAGAATGGATCTTTTGGCCCATTTTCAGCCTCATCGGCAGGTCGCAGATGGATTATAGTAGCCACCGACTACCTTACTCGTTACGCCGAAAGCAAGGCTCCAGAGAGGGGCACGGCAAGTGAAGCAGCCCGATTTTTCGTAGAGAATGTGGTGCTGAGGCATGGTGCTTCGTCAATGGTAATAATTGAAAGGGGAACTGCATTGGCAGCCGAACTATTACATACAGTTTTAAGACTCAGTGGCACATCCCACCGGCGAACAAGGGTGTATCATCCGCAAGCGAATGGTCTTACGGAGCGTCTCAACAAGACACTTGCGGATAATTGATATGTGGGGTTTAACGTTCCAAAACCACCATATGATTATAAGAGACGCCGTAGTGGAGGGCTCCGGAAATTTCGACCACCTGGGGTTCTTTAACGTGCACCCAAATCTGAGCACACGGGCCTACAACATTTCCGCCTCCATCGGAAATGCAGCCGCCACAGCCGGGATTCGAACCCGCGACCTGCGGGTCAGCAGCCGAGTACCTTAGCCACTAGACCACCGCCGCGGGGCGACACTTGCGGATATGCTCTGCATGTACGTCGACGTGGAGCATAAAAACTGGGACGAGATCTTGCCGTATGTCACTTTCGCCTATAATTTGGCTCATCAAGAAACAACAAGAACAACGCCATTCTGCCTTTTTCATGGTCGTGAAGTCACCACTATGCTGGATGCTATGGTGCCACTTGAGTGCGAAGACGCCGAAACGGATGCTGATTATATCACTCAGCTTGCCGAAGAAGCCCGACAACTTGCACGTCTACATATTAGTCGCCAGCAGGACTACGATTCAAGACGGTACAACCTTCGTCACAGGCCAGTCTCCTACGAGCCAGGAGAGAAAGTTTGAATATGGACTCCTATTCGGTGCCGTGGTTTCTCAGAAAACTGTTAAGGCGGTACTTCGGTCCCTGTAAAGTTCTACGACGTCTCAGTGACATTAATTATGAGGTAGTTCCTGATACTGCGCACTTTCTAAGGCGTTGAAGGTATGCTCCAGAAGTTGTGCACGTGGTACGCATGAAGCCTTATTTCGCCGAATGAACTCATGCGTTTGCAACGAGTACAAACTACTTTGATTATAAAGCATCGGGACGATGCTTTCTTCAATGGGAGGCTAATGTCACGACTAAAGGCCGGGCAAGAAGACAGTGGACGACGAAGTGATGAGCGTGGAAAGCACCAACGGTTTTTCAGAGGAAGACGACGTCGAAGCGGCTGCTCTTTTGTTCTGTTAATACAGACCTCATTTTTCTTGGTCGCACCGTCGTCCTGTATTCTGTTATTTTCACCTAGCGACAATATTACAGCCAACTCATTCTACATTCACACTATCACATTCATACTATCAATCAGGTAATAGAGAAATGCTCAGAATATAACCAACCACTATACATAGCCTTCATAGATTATGAGAAGGCGTTTGATTCAGTAGAAATATCAGCCGTCATGCAGGCACTGCGGAATCAGGGCATCGATGAAGTATATATAAACATTCAGGAAAAAATCTACAGGGGATCAACTGCTACCATAGTGCTTCATAAAGAAAGCAACAAAATACCAATCAAGAAGGGTGTAAGGCAGGGAGACACAATCTCCACAATGCTATTTACCGCGTGCTTACAGGAGGTTTTCA
The DNA here is from genome assembly GCA_013436015.1 of Rhipicephalus annulatus. Taxonomy (NCBI): domain Eukaryota; kingdom Metazoa; phylum Arthropoda; class Arachnida; order Ixodida; family Ixodidae; genus Rhipicephalus; species Rhipicephalus annulatus. Next base: position 249,785 of record WOVY01000745.1, read on the forward strand.
GAAGCCTAGAATGGGAACAGTTAGGAATAGGAGTTAATGGAGAGTACCTTAGTAACCTGCGCTTCGCCGATGACATTGCATTGCTGAGTAACTCAGGGGACGAATTGCAACTCATGATTACGGAGCTACACAAGGAAAGCAGAAAGGTAGGTCTTAAAATGAATCTGCAGAAAACGAAAGTAATGTACAACAACCTCGGTAAAGAGCAGCGCTTCAAGATAGGTAATAGTGCACTTCAAGTTGAAAAAGACTATGTCTACTTAGGGCAGGTAATAACCGCGAAGCCGAACCACGAGATTGAAGCAACTAGAAGAATAAGAATAAGGTGGAGCACATTTGGCAAGCACTCTCAAATTATGACAGGCAGATTGCCACTATCCCTTAAGAGAAAAGTATATAACAGCTGTATCTTGCCGGTACTTAGCTACGGAGCAGAAACCTGGAGACTTACAAAGAGGGTTCAGCTTAAATTGAGGACGACGCAGCGAGCAATGGAAAGAAAAATGGTAGGTGTAACCTTAAGAGACAAGAAGAGAGCAGAGTGGATTAGGGAACAAACGGGGGTTAAGGATATCATAGCTGAAATCAAGAAGAAGAAATGGACATGGGCATGTAGCGCGTAGACAGGATAACCGCTGGTCATTAAGGGTAACTAACTGGATTCCCAGAGAAGGGAAGCGAGTCAGGGGGAGACAGAAGGTTAGGTGGGCAGATGAGATTAAGAAGTTTGCGGGTATAAATTGGCAGCAGCAAGCACAGGACCGGGTTAACTGGCGGAACATGGGAGAGGCCTTTGTCCTGCGGTGGACGTAGGCAGGCTGATGATGATGATGATGATGATGATGATGTCCGTGAACTCCTGGAATTTTTCAGCATGGCTTTCGAAAAGGGTATTCAACGATAACCCAACTAATAAAGGTAGTTCATTCGTTCGCTTCATCTCTGGATTCTAACGGAAAGTAGACGTAATATTTCTGGATTTTAGCAAAGCTTTTGACAAGGTTCCGCATGATAAACCAATCATAAAGCTTAGAGTTCTTGGCGTCCCTGAACATTTATTTCATCAGATGTGTTTCTGCTTACCTGACTAACAGGAAGCAATATACCGACATTGGAGGTCAACTTTCTGAAATTTCGGCAGTCGCTTCAGGGGTGCCACAAGGCAGCGTCCTAAGCCCCCTGCTTTTCTTGGTTTATAATAATGATACTGTTAACGTAGTAAGTCCCGGTGTTCAAATCCGATTATTTGCGTATGGTTCAAAAAAATTTTCATCCCAATGACAAAGTTGAGTTAAATGGCAATTTAAATAACGTATTGCAATGTTGTGAAAAATGAGGAATGGTTCTGAACGCGGATAAAACCGCTCTCCTCCCCATAACGCGTAAAAAAACATCCCTGCCTTTTACTTGCCAGCTAAGTTCTTCGCCACTTAGGCAAGTTGATAGCACAACTACCTTATCGTGGAATAAAGATAACATTATTTTTTCCTCCGCTAGACTAAGAAAGCTCTGCTTTCTAAAACATTAGCTTCATGATACTCCAAGTAATGTTAAATCATTTTCCTATTATTCTTTAATGATACCTAAATCATGACGATTTCCGCAACATGGTTGCACCCCCCATTCTCGTTTTGCTTGTTATTCGTGTGTAGAGGAACTTCTCATGCCGAAGCGAAGCAGCTGCCGTATTTTGTCGTTAACATTGTTATCGACGGCTCGTTTTGATGCTTCAGGGGTGACTTGCTGAAATGTTGGTTGCTTGCTAAAATGTTAACGACGTCATCCCAATCATCGTGCAAGGTTGCCGCGAAGTTGACAAAGTGCATCGTAGCGCACGCTTCTGGGTGCCCCTCAAGGTCACAGCACATACCACTGTAGCAGTTGAACGATTCCGTGAAAAGATAGCCGCGAAACGCTTTTATGGCGTGTGCGGGCGGCGCGGGGACAGCTTGCAGAAGATAGTGCCATCAACAACCAAAGAAGCTGTTTTCCAACAGTGTACACGTATGCCGATTGCGAAAGCCTAGGCGACCCAACTTTTTTTTGCGTTATCACATTTTTTTGCTCCTCCCGAAAAAGTATTCATAAAGTTCGCTTCGCATAATAAATGCATCTCCAACTTTGCTCCAATTTGTCGAGAAAAAAAGTCCATTCATTTCGCGAGTAAATATGGTATATCAGAGCTCTGTTGTCTTCGTTGTATCCCTGTTGACGACGCAGTGTCCAGAACCACTTCGTAGTTTACATCACTCACGCAGCGCAACACTTTATACGGACCAAAGTACCTGTTTAAACTTTTCGGAAAGGCCACGGCGACGAACTTAGGTCAAACCCAAACTTGGTCTCCCAGACTGTAAGACACATCACTGTCACGGATGTTGTAACGTCGTGCATGGACCTGTTGCTGCAGACCAATGTGTAGTCGGGCGAGCTGGCGAGTTTCCTTGACACGCTCTGCAAATTCTTTGGCATCATTTGTTAATTGATCAGCGTCTGTCCAAAAAAAAAACATGGCATCATCCAGCATCATGAGAACTTCGCCGCTGTAGAGAAGGTGTAAATCGCATTGTTTCTTGAACAGCGGTGTTATAGGCGAACATCACATAAGGCAAAATACAGTCTTATGTCTTGTGTTGGATGTCGATGTACATGGAGATCATGTTTCTGACTGTCGTATTTAGTCGCTCGGTCAGTCCATTGCTTTGCCAATGGTAAGCAGTCCTCGTTTGATGCCTAGTGTTACTTAGTTGAAAAACTTCGTTCACAAGTTGCGCAGTGAACGCTGTCCTTCCGTTGGTTATCACTGTAGGCGGAGCATAGTGACACAGAACAATGTGGCACATGGAGGACTGCACTACCTCAGAAGCCGTGGCTCGTGGTATCGCCTCTGCCTTGGCATAGCGTGTCAGATAGTTAGTAGCTACAATCACTCATTTCCTACCGTCGGTCAATAAAAAAAATGGGCCGAGAATGTCCATGCTGACTTGGTCAAATGGCTGGTGGGGTGGATCAATTGGTTGAAGTAACGCAGCCAGCTTGCTTGATGGCGACTTTAGACACTGGTATGCATGACAGCTTTTAACTTAGTGCTTCACGCTTGCCAAAAATCCGGGCCAGTAGTACGTCTCGTTTACTCTGGCGAGAGTCTGCGAGTAACCTAGATGACCAGTAAGGACTCGTCATGACAGAGAACGTCATCTCGCATGTCCTTCGGAATGACGAGGTGGTAAACAAGGCTCGTAGAACGGGTGTTGCTCTTGTACAGGACATTTTCTTGGGGGCAGAAAGATGTCAAGACGCGAGAAAAAAGGCAAGGTATAACGGCACTATGAACCTCTAAATAGTTGATGAGTGGTCCAATATCATCATCCTATCGCTACCGTCTACTCAAGTTCGATAAGCTCAGGGCACCAAAGCAACCATAATCGTTCTTTTCCCGACTGACAAAATTGGGTGCAAGCGACAGTGTAACAGCATTTTTATGCTTCTGTCCAGGCTTATAGGCAATGGTTACATAAATTCTTGTAGACAAAAGCTCCACCGGGCCATTATCTTGAGATATCATGTACGTTCGTCAACCAACAGAGGGAATGATGGTCCGTCAGCACTTTGAATGGATGACCATAGAGGGAAGGATGAAACTTGGTGATCACCCATATGATTTCGAGACCCTCTAGCTGTATTCTGCTCTAGCTGACTGTATTTACCTCAGGCGGTGGAGATGTTGCTGCAATGTTTCAGAAAAAACAACTACATTATCAGGTACACGAGACATGCCTGCCACTTCAGTACAGTAAGCACAGTGTCGATCATTCACTGGAAAGTTGCGGGTGCTGAACACAAACCAAAAGGAAGGGCTCGAAATTCATACAGGGTCGGGGGTCACATTTTTGAAACACAAAGCTGCATTCTTGAAGCACGAAGCTAAATCGTGCAATAGCCTTATTATCGCAACAGAAATCATTCGGACACTCTCAAGTTTTCACCATTGTGGTTATATTCTGTATAATGTACAAATTAATACATACCCCCGCACATAATATTTTCTACCTGCGGGTAAGAGCGTGCGAGTGACGAACGCGGCTGAAGCAGAAATTAATCAAGTCGGCCAATCTTCGTTGCTCAAAGCATGCATGCGATAACATCATCCTGCTCAGGAGGCCTGCCGCTGAAGCAGATCGCAAGCACATCTCTTGTCTTGGAACGAGAATGACAAGACAAGAGGTCAGGTGGAGATGAGAATGTCCCTCAAGCCGCAACTGTTAACTTTGCTTCAAAAGTCGTAATTGCTAGCATGCGCGCTAGCTCAGTGGCCATGAGTGAGTGGCTTGCATCGCGAAGAAAATATGCGAGAAGTACTGGTCTCACTATACCTCAAGACAACTTTCTATGGCAGCACCGCCAAGGCTACCAAGCCGATACACGCACTTTTTTACTAGCCTTCTAGATCAAGTCTGAGAACGCTAACATTTATAGATTATGTATCATAACAGAAAACATAGGAAAAGATATAGTTATGCTCAATATTGTTTGCATTGTTATCAGGAAAACTTATTCCGTGCTTTTTTTTCTGTTTCTAGCTTTCTGGTGTAACTCCACTTTTTCATTTGATAATTTTTTTCATACTATTATTATTAGATTTGTGGTATCGAACTGACTGTGTTTAAAAGATAACTCCTAGCTGTACAACTTTACACCATAAATATTAACGTCAGTAACTTTGCGTGCCATAAAAAATAAGGTTTTCTGGACTACCCAAGAACGGCCGAATTTCTTGCGATCACGAAAGTGTTAAACAAGGTGCTGTGTTCTTTATGATAAGCATTCAAGATTTCGTGCCTGGTCTGGTTAGGGTAACTGTGCAAGTTTACAAGGTCTCCAAAGATGATATTGCATTTGCATGACTAAAAATGCAAGGTGCGATAAGATGGCTTAATCAACTCAATGAATTTTAACGCTCTCCGAGGTGCACGGCGATATATCAACCAGTCTGACCGATGTATATATGTGAACACAAAAAATTTATTTGCAACTTTGATGATGTTTGATGTTTTGTGGCGCAAGGGCTATTTCATGGCCGAAGAGCGCCAGTTCATTTTACTAGAATAATGAACAATGATTGTGATAAGCGGCTGTATAAGGGCCATAAAATTCCTTGCACTAAGGCGGGTAAAAACGTAGAAGTAATAAAATTATGACCATGCCGTGAAAGGTGTGTGGTGTGAATGGATGACAAAAGTTTGTGATAATTAAAACGATGGTGGACATGTATGGCATTACCACAAGTGCCTCACTTGTTCACACCCTTGCATCCAAGGGCCGTGAGGCAAGTGCTTTGTTGAGTGTAGCCACCACAGCATAGACATCTCTGGAGAGATCGTGCTACGGAATGCCCGGGTATATGGTATGAAAAGCGCGGACCTCTCTTAAAAAAGCTAACAGTGATTTATGTGTAAAAAGTGGTTCCCTATCGACGAACATTGCAGGGTGAAGTGGTATCTGCTGCCGGTAGGGTAATGGAAAGTGTCGTCTTCTTAGCGTGTCTAACTCTTTACACTGGATCAGAATGTGGAGTACTGTGAGTGCTTCTCCACATCTTTCACGCAAAGGTGGATCGCCACAAGACAAAAGAAATGAATGTGTAGTGTATGTATGTCCTGTTCTTAACCTTGTAAGTATTACTTCTGTGTGGCATGATTTTGATACTGATGACCAATGACAGAGTTGCGGCTTGATGACAAGCAATTTATTACCTGTGTGTTTGTCCCATGTGCTCTGCCAAAAACCCCTGAGCTTCCGTTTTAGAAAAGCTTTCCAGTCGAGTGCAGGAACTGGTATCGATGTATTGCTAGCCGTTTTGTTGGCGGATCCAGCTTGCTAGTCTACCACAACGTTGCCTTGTATTTCGCAGTGTCCTGGCATCCAGCAGACTACAACATGCTGCTTGGATGAGTGCACTGTGCATAGGAGTGAATAAAGTGAGACAAGGACAGTGTTTTTGTGTTTTTAGGTGTTTTCACAGCTTTTACTAGACTTAGCGAATCTGTATATATTATTGCCTTCTATAGTTTTATTTGTTTAATATGTTTAACAGCCGCATGTATCGCATAAGCTTCGCCGGTGAAAATGCTTATATCAGTCTGCAGAACGCCGGCTTTCGAAAAGGATGGGCTGACGGCTGCGTACGAGACAGAAGTGTTAGACTTTGAAGCATCCGTAAAGAACTCAGGACATGCGTATTTATGTTTTAGTTCTAAGAAGTATGTCTGAATATGTGCCATTGGCGGGTGCTTCGTAACCTCTAAGAGAAACAAGACGCAATCTGCCACGGTGGCAAGCATACTGCGTGAGCCATTAAACAGTGTTCGAGTGGCACACCGGTTTCCTTCGCTAGGCCCCTCACACGGAGGGGCCTAGCGACATTTCATGTCATCAATTGACGCGTCATTAATTGACATGTCATTGAAATGTCATTAATTGTGGAATGTGATGGGTGATTCTCGTCTGCATTTGGAACGGCGAGTTCCGCAGCAACCGCCATGCCCTGTTCTGCTGCTTTCGCGCATTACAACACTCAATGTTCCACCATGGGACGCGGCGCTTGCCGGACAGTCCAGATGTGTGTGCGGTGCACTTGGCTGTTGCGTCAGTAAGAGAAGCCGTGAAGTACTGCACAGCTTCATCTATGCCTAACCCGCATATATCAGTCCAACTTAAGTGAGTAATGTTATGAAATTGTTCCCAGACGGCATTGTTTACCAACCATTTGGGAACATATCGAGGACATTCATATAATGTTGGTGTACTCAAAACTAAAGGAAAGTGGTCACTTCTGTATGGATTATTTATGACTTTCCACTGGAGTAATGGTACAAGTGAAGGAGATGCGATGCTGAGATCTATGGAAGAGTAAGTTTTGTTGGCAAGGTTATAATATGTTGCCTCTTTCCTATTCAACAGACAAGCACCTGATGAAATGAGGAACTGTTCCATGAGACGACCTCGTGCATCACAGCGAGAACCACCCCACAGACCGTTATGTGCGATCAGGTCCCCAAGAACCAGATAAGGTTCAGGTAGTTCGTCTATTAAAGACTGGAATTTACGTTTTTCAAAACGGTGGTGCGGAGGTATGTACAAAAAGCAGACGGTGACGAGTTTATTTAGAATGACTGCTAGGACAGCCACCGCCTCGAGGGAAGTTTGAAGCGGTAATTGTGTACATGCTATCCTTTGACTAACTATAACCGCTACACCATCGGATGGTGGCATGGCATCATATCTATCCTTTCGAAAGATTACATAGTTATGTAAAAAGCTTGTGTTTGCTTGTTTTAAGTGTGTCTCTTGTACACACAGCACTCTAGAATTGTGTTCATGGAGGAGTTCTTGTAAGTCATCGAGGTTTCGAAGAAGGCCTCGGATGTTGTACTGTAATATTTCTGTCTGCTTATTAAGGGGAGATGCTACTCGAAAAAGGTTTTTTTTTTTTATTTCATAACCCAGCTCCTTGAAATTTTAGGTGTTAGTAAAGCTTGCAGTGCTGATTTCATAACTGCAATTATTTTTTTGATAGCTATAGTAGTTCCAGAGTTACTACAACTTTGATATCAAAATATAGTGTTTTTTGTGCACATAATAAAGCTTACTAAAAATTTTCACACTGAATTGCAAAATGGCTCATTCTGCTGCACTTGAGCAGTACAATACAGAAAAGTACCTCAAACAGAACATTTATTTGCTGCATTTAAAAAAAAAATTAAAAGTACTAAATGCATATTTTACATCTCTCTATCAGTGTATCAAGTTGTGTAACAAAAAATCTGTGATGTATAATGCAACCTAAAGTAGATACTTGTATTCTAGAGTGGCTGATTAAGCTCTGTGCAAAATTTCATCAAGATAGGACTAATTTATGCCTAAAAAAGATTGTGCACAAGATGAGAGAATTACCTCAAAATGGAAATTGAGAAAAATCCATTTGAAAGTTGTAAATATGTTTACTCATGATTGCACAGTGCGATTTGCACAAAACTTGGTGATATCATAGAAGGGACACAGCTAGAGCACCTAAAATTGTCCTGCTCCATATGTGGATCCTTCTCGCCGCTTGAGAAGGGAGTCATCAAGGCGCGCTTTCTTTGCTACGTTCCGCCGATGGGCCCTTGCCTCGGCTGTTTCACACGCAGACATTCTTTCGATTCTCCTCTGGTCGCGGGATTGGCCCAGGGTGATCAGTTGATTTGGTGGGACTACACCAAGCTCCTCTAGCACGTGTTCAAAGCTTGAATGTCCTTTATTGAACCACAACACGGCCATAGCAGCTGCAGTTTCCACTGTTGTCCGGGAGGCAAACTTAGTCTTCGAACACAACAACCAGATTTTGCTGTTCAAAGATTCTGCAGCGTTTTGGGTCTTCCCTTGGATACAACGCCCCAGCAACTTTTCATCTGTGAGCCGCTTGTAAATGGGAAGCACAGCCAATCCTTGAGCCTTGGTCAAGATTGGTGTGTGGTCGGGTGGGGCCTCCCCAAGCGCTTCGGCTCGCCTATGCTTGCACCAGGAAGTCGCTCCTTCTGGACAGTATCGGTGGCTGCCTGCTGTGTTGCTCGATGATGAATGGAAATATGAGGCCCAGATGGCACGATGCATTTTCAGAATATCACCTCTGTTGTTTGTGATTGCAATACGGTAATAGTTCTGCAGCTTCTGAATTGTGCCATCTGTCAGCTTTTCCTCTCATGGAAGTCGTGTTGGCAGTTTCCGAAGTGCAGTGTCTAGACGCTTGGCCACATGGTTTGTGCACTCCTCCTTGTCCACAACAGCTTCACCATATACCTTGGCCTCAGCGACAGCGGTATAAGCTTTGCTGTCCCCATCACTGAGGAACTTGGTGAAGCGCAATGGTGTTGTGTATGAGGATGTCCTGCCCCATATGCGCAAAGCTGCCTCAGTCTCCATGGCATGAGAGGAGCACTCTGTATTTTTTTTCGCAGACAGGTGTGTGGAATGCTTGCCATATTTCTTCCTCATCACCCAAGTCCTGGTGCCGGCTACAGGCAAGGCAGTAATTTGATAGCACTTCAAAATCTAGGCACAAACCAGTGTCCACAGACACAGCAGTGCCGATGCCATTGTGGCTCTTGTGCCCTCTTTTTTGCCATGTGCCATCATACATGACAGCAACATCAGCCCCATCCACTTTCTCTTTAGTTATCATCCGCGCTTTCGCCAGGTTTTCTTGCACAGCTTTGGTAGCTGCAGCATGAACTTTTTTGCCGATTGCAATAAAAGTCTTATGATGCATAGGTATTCGCAGTCCAAGAATAGCGCAAAAACGCGACAGCTGTTCATACCCAATGCCTATTGCACGCGCAGCCACAACTACCTTCACATTGACAGCGAAGCTGTCGTGCGAGCTGCCGCTTCGGTAGCTCCAGTCATCACCGGCATCGGTGGGCTGTCTTTCCGGCAGAACACGCCGCGAACTATGCGCAGCAGAAACCACTGACTCAGGGTACTCACTGTTATCACAGTGCAGCTCGAGAAACGAAGAGAGGCCCTTACGTTTACTTGCGGTGTCGCGAACGACGAGTCCAGCGGTGTGGCATGTTGGACAAACAGCACGCCTTACCATCTATGTCAGTGCGCCGATGTCACAAAATACTCCGCTCACAGAGCCACAAACACTCTTCGTTCTTTCGCTTTCGAACTGTTCAATCTTTTTTTCTGATGCGCTGATGAACTTGATCGCGGCCTCGATTTCATCAAAGTTCCCGCAAGCCGCCGTATCCCCGCTACCTTGATTAGGCCTAGTGGCCCGCGGCTCGCATTCTTCTACCGCTGCTTTGCGCTTCGGTTTACGTCGACGCCCTTGATACTTGTTCTTGCTTGCAAACTTTCGTGCTCGGAAGTCTCGCTTCTTCGAGTTATCCATGGTGAACTCGGAAAAACATAGAAACGCACGGCAAGTGCCGATCGTCGCAAGCGCTCAGCGAGCGAGGCCGATGAGATGTAGCCAATGGCGGCCTCGGTAGCGTACCATGTGACCGGTAGAGATGCGCGAAGCGGCTGCAGCTTGGCTGTAAACCGACTTGGAAACGACTGTTTTGTGAAATTCCTCACTCAAATACGAAACTAGGGGGACGCCTGTACACTAGAAGGAGCCTTGATCTACACCACCGAACAAACCCCGATGGCGGACGTCATCGTGTTGCCGAGTGGCGGATTTTCAAAAATAGCCGTTGGATGCGTGAATTGGCGACTTCGGCAGCTACCTTCACTAGCGCAGATCAACTTTTTACCACTTTCTTGTTTGAATTCAGCTATGACCTTTGGGGAAATGATAGTTGAATGATCAAAAGTGATTTTAGAAGCAATATCTCAAAAGTGGAAATTTTCGCAAAAAACCCGATTTTTCGACCCGCATCTCCCCTTGAAAAAAGAGATGCTGCTGTGTGTACAGAGAGTATCCTGTGTTGGAGTGAACTTGTTAATTCAGGTGGCAGGATGATCATCCGGCCGCGTTATTGGTTTTTATTTTTCTTGGCACGCTCCAAGGAGCTGCGCCGCTCTTTCGGCACCAAGGGTATCGTTGTATCCATTGCCTCCTCGGAGGCACTGGATGTCCGCACATGCGAGCTGGTGGTTCAGATTTTAGGCCTCGCCTGGTGAGGTGAAGCCTTGAGACCAGAGGACCCTGGAGTCTCCGGTCTCGATTCGCTAGGAGACGGAGTAGACTGAACTACTGCCACCTTGGGGGCAGGCGCCACACAGCTGACGGCTCACTCTGCGCTGTCCGAAGGAGTGGCGAGGGCTGGTGCGGTGTTGCCCCCTGACGCGCCGCATCAGCATATGTAGCGCCGTAAAATGGGGACACTCTTGGTCTTGCTTCTTTGAATGTGATGTTTTCTTTAATTTTCAATGTGATGATTTTTTTTCTTTTTTCCCAAATGAACAAGACCGTGAGTATGCGGCATGATTTCCGCCACAGTTCACACAGTGTGATGGTTCTTCGCAGTTGTCAGAATTGTGGCCTGACACTCCACATTGTGCACAAGTTTGGTGACCACGACAGCTTTGCGAGCCGTGGCCATACCTCTGGCATTTAAAACAACGACGTGGGTTAGAAATGTATGGTCTGATCAAAGTGTTTGTGTACCCAGTTTGAATAGTTTCTGGCAGATTACTGGATGCAAACGTGAGTATAAGGTGTTTTGTTCGTGTTTGCTTGTTGTCTGATGATAATCCTCTGTCAATTGGTCACATTCTGACTCTTCCAACCCTCCAGAAGTTCTGCTTTGGTCAGGCCAAGCAAATCAATGTCAGATACCACTCCATGAGTTGTGTTCAGTGATCTGTGTGGTGTTAGAGTGATCGGAGTGTCACCAAAAGTTGAAAGATTCTGTAGCTTCTGAAACTGTTCTTTTTCTCGAACTTCAAGGAGGAGGTCTCCGCTGGCCATTTTGAAACTTTGTACCCGGCCCCAAGAGTTTCTGAAAGACACCTGGCTACTACAGAGGGGGATACAGTTATGGCTTGCTTGCCACTCATCTCACTATGTATAACCTGAAAATGATTTGATTGATTGATATGTGGGGTTTAACGTCCCAAAACCACCATTTGATTATGAGAGACGCCGTAGTGGAGGGCTCCGGAAATTTAGACCACCTGGGGTTCTTTAACGTGCACCCAAATCTGAGCACACGGGCCTACAACATTTCCGCCTCCATCGGAAATGCGGCCGCCGCAGCCGAGATGGGGGAAGTTTTCACCTGAAAATGGGGGAAGTTTTCATTTGATCGGTTGAAAAAGCCCAAGTCTTCGGTGCGTACGCGCTTTAAGGCGGTACGATCACTTAATAAGGGAAAAGCTCTACGCATGCCTCTTCAGAAGCGTTGGCGACCACCCACCACGGAGACCGACAAGGGGACGCTACAAGTTTGCGGATGCTCAAACCTGCAAACGCCAGCCATACAACGCTACTATAACCCAATGCGCTTAGACCAAGGTAGGCTATTTGCACAGGGTTAGCCCGAGCCGCCAGGAAGTTTGGAAGTAAACAGAAGATAGTAGAAGACAGAAGAGATAAAAAGTGAGCAATAAAGACGAAGATGTTGGGAGAGAGAGATAGGAAAAGGCGACTGCCGATTTCCCCTGGGTGGGTCAGCCCAAGGGTGCCACCTACGTGAAGCCGGGGCCAAAGGGGTGTGTTGCCTCTGCCGAGGGGCCTTAAAGGTCCAAGCCCCAGCATCAGCTGAACCCCCAGGATCCCCTTTTTCCTGAAACGGCAAAGCCACGCACGGCTAGGCGTGGGAGGAAGTCAGAACACCCCCCCCCCCCCCGTTAGCTTGGGTCCGTGGTGTCGCTACACACCAAACGCCTGCTTTCACAGGCGCCCCTGCGGGGAGTTAGCAACTTTTGCACAACAAATGAAAGAACAATGAGCATGACTCTCATAGTACTTTTCTCTGCCCAATACAGGCCCCTGCGACCTGTTTGCGCTCTATACGGAAGAAATGTTACTAAGCACATGGTGCGAAAACACAACCCTCACCTCGTATCGCTTCCCAATTTCCTTTCAGAATGTGCAAAATGCATGCATAGTATAACTACAATATTCCTAGTTTCTTCACGAGTGAAGGTCGTTTGAATTAATATTTTTTTTGCTGTGCGAATGAGCGGTTCACAAACCAGTGCAATATAACATAACCAGAACACTGCGCCTTCTTGCAGCTTGAAACTATTGGTTATGCATATAATGTGCCCAAGTTTTTTTTTTGTTTTTTTTCTTCGCCGAGCGTAAGTACAGCATAATTATTTCTCATTGAACAATACCAAGATGCCCTGACACGAAATTCAATTGTGGTATCACTCAATGCAAAATATACTGCATGCAAACACGCTCCGCAGAGAGACTTCAGCATCTTAGAAAAATCCGCGAATTATGACAGCAAGGTACCTCACACGTGAATTCTAGTTCCACCCTCAGTCTTTGAACACTTTTATAATATGTTTACTTTTTTTTCAGCACGCGACTTGTCCATAAAATTAAAAAAAAATCTATAGCTGCAACACTTCTCTGCAGTTTTGTGTTAATGGCCCGATCAAACCATGATGGTATTAAAAGCCACAGCGCTTTATGAGCAGTTCATCGTTAATTCAATGTTGCAGCTCACATTTCTCACGATAGCATGTTCTGACCACATGTATCAGTAAGCAACAACTAGCATTCAGCTCATCTTCTACGTTTGATGTACACCAGCCAAGTGATACCTCCGCTGACTGTGTTAATCATTTCACATTTCATGTGTAGATACACGTGCAGGAGCGTTCGGACTCTATCCAACAAGCAGGGACATGTTCTTTTCATTTTGTGCTCGCACAGTGCCAACGAGCAACGGGCGTAGGAAAAGCCACTTCACCCGCCGTACCAAACTTTACCATAGTACTTCGCACAGCCGTGGGGCATTGTGGGGTTGCTTGAAGAAGGTCCATTGAAAACTGTACGCAAAAGCAATGACCCTTCCTATAAGTAACATTCCATATGTGGTTGATATCAAAGTTTCCTACAATTTCTGATACAATCACTCTAAGGATCACGTGCTGTAACACCGTACCTGTCAGCGTCTATGGCGAAGCAGTTCTTGAGAAGCACGGACTGCTGGGCAAGTTGGTAATTCATCTTAACTGAGTCATAAAGAAGTGTCTTGCTACTTTACCACTAGGGGAATGGTGCTCCTCGCTCTCTCTATGCTTCCTGCTCGCGCTGCTATGACACGTGCTCATGCGGGGAAACCCCTGCTTGATTTTGGCTGCGCACCGATGATGTGTCACAGACGTTGTGTGATGTTGCCGAAGTGGACGGAGCCTCAACAATGGGCTACATCTTGTGGGGGTGCTAAGGCCTCCTGTAATGTCATTTGCGCCTTGTGGCACACACGAGCTTTGTGCAAAGGCTGTAGTTAGGGTTCAAAACCATCGAGCGATAGGTGGCATTGTGCTTGGGAGCGTTTATTACCATTACCATCGTCAGGGTTAGCGGGGTAGCGCCAGCAGTGGCGGCAATGCTGGCTGGAGGCACGAGAAATAAGCGGTGCTCTTCGGCGCGAATGGTTGTGTCTTGCGAAGGGTCCGCGTGGACAGCACTGCGGGTCGTCCCCCATGGACACTCGTGGCAAGTCGAGCGGTGGCGCCGTCGCCTTGTGTTTGTTATATTGTTGAGTGTTGTACAATATTGTGTAAGGTTGTTTCAGCGTCTTGATCACAACTGATGTATTTTGATTCGGCTGACAATATTGTCACGGGTTTGTGACATCGTTGAAGAAGCAGGCAGTATGTTGAAGAATAAACTGTTTCTTTGGGCGAACCTGTGCCCGGTAAACAGAAAGTCGTATCACAGTTGCAAACTTGCACCGATAGCGAGGAATTCAGCGTTGGCCGTCGATAAACTGACAAGCAGCGAAGCGTGTCGGCATTTTTACACTTGCCATCGGACACTTTAGCGTTACCGCTAGCGGCGATGTAGGTTCGAGAGTAATCTGAAAGGTTCATGAAATCAGCATTATCTTAACAAAACGATCTACTACAGCCTCGAAGCTTCTCTAACACTGTAGGCGCAGATTGCGCTGAACATATTGTAATGGGGTGATAACAAAATTTGAAGAAAGGAATGTGGCAATATCGTCGTTGAAAAAAGCAGTTAAATAAATGCGTGTTGTTTGGTTCGTTTTGACCACGTATGCTGTGTCCTTTCGCTCCAGGCGTGTAGTGCCTTATTTCCAGACCCCACAGCCTTTTACCTATAAAGAAGGGCGGCGAGCAGTGGCATGAAAATTTGAAACCGGCTGAAAAGGATTTTCTATCTCGTATTGTAACCCTTGTTACTTCCTTATTAAAGCACATATTTGCAAAGTTCTTAGGACAGCATGTTCAGAGCAAAAGTGCAGACATGTCTCTTTATTAAAATTTTTGACATCGGTGTTATTTCCTGGCCCTTCAAGTAAGCTTTTGTGTATTCAAAAGAAGGAAAACGACAATGTCAAACCTGTGTTCACCGAAATTTAGGACATGGTTTCTCGCCATTATGTTGCACTTCCTGTAACAGTTTCGGCTCGACCGTGTGCTATTTTTTTTTTTTTTTTCAAACATAAATCATGCTGCTTCCATGATGCTCGATTTGCTTGCGAGCCGGATCCACTGGATGATTACCGTTATAATGGAATTGGCGGAAGAGAACAGCAATGATTTCATGTATTTTTTTCTTTTGCTGGTGCATGCATAAGTATCTCAAGGCTTCTCACATCTTTCGATTAAAGCTATATATAACAATTACTTTAAAACACTGTTCCAAAATAACAACATGCTCGTGCGAAAACTTACATGTTGGACGAACTTGCTAAACCGAAACTGAAATCTGATGCAATCAAACTACGCTCAAACCTCATTATAAGAAAGTTGCATCTAACAAGAAAAGTTCGATATATCCAAAAATTTGTTATAAAAGTTATTCGTAACACTCTACCTATTGCAAGACTGTTCTTCATTTACTTTGCTGTAATTGATGTTACGTTATATCTGTGTTCGTTATGTTGAGGTTTCAGTGTACTTGGCATAGTGACACACGTGCAGATGCTCTGCCCACGAAGCTTTGGCTGTGCTACAAGAGAAAGTTCTTGCAAGGTATAGATCGTATGCGCTGGCGTTTCCCCTTGTTACTGAGCACAGACCAAACCAATGTATAGAAGTGACTCTTCGCTATCAAAAGCCTCAACTCCACTGTGGGCTGTCCAGAGGGCCCACGCTGCGGCGGTAGGGCTTGGCCTGACTGTCCTAATGTGGCAGCGGCCCGCTGCGTGTTCAGTCGTGCACCTCCCGAGTAACGATCAAGTTTCACACGCATCCATCCATCCATCCATTCTGGAGTGGCTATATTCCCTTACACTGAAGTATTGAAGAGTAACATAATATCGTATCAAAATGAGTTATACCCCTGTCACACGGCCATTACCAAACTTCGTTGAACACCGTCATCGTAAATCTCCCCTAGGGGGTTCGACGGAGAAGGAGTTGTGGCAGTGTCACACGGCAATGACAAGGTTGTAACAGTTGCCGCGAGGGGGCTCAGCTGGCGCTGTTTGATTTTCGGAAAAGTATTCTAATATGATCCCTATTGATTTTTTTGTAAATCCTCGTTATGCGGTTTTTACAAAAAAGCACTATAAAGTAGGTATGCGACTAACAAACCATTAAAAATATTTTCAAATAAAAGCGCATTTGCTAATTGTAGCAATGCTGCTAGTGACGCTGGCCACATTGTGCTTTTAGTTGTTTTGTTGCCTGTGTACATGCCCGGTACGAAATTTCTTATGCTTCCTTGCCTCGTGAGCACACATTTTGTGTTCTTCAGCCATGAGTGACGCAGCGGACGACGTGAGGAAGTGGTGCGATATTGCGCTGGTAATGACGTTGATCGGCTGGCGCCGGCCGGCCCGACCCGCGAGGCACGGTGTGTAGGGCATCGGTGTTGAGAGTAAGTGAATTCTGGCGGGCGTAAATATTGTAAACAAACACGCGTTGTGAATGAGTACTACAACGAAAGAACATTTAATATTGCTAAAATGTATTATTCTTTCACTGCGGCCACTTAGTACTAGAAATGTTTCTCTGACCTCTAGACTGCTGAAGACGAGAATACCTCGTTTCGCTGCGAAGGGAGGTCGTTGAACGTCCTTTGCGAAATGCTCCGTTCACCTTCGTTTGCGTAAGGGTGGCCGTGTGACACCAACCGCATCTTCGTTGTCGTAAAGACGAGGGAGTTAAACGGTCTTCACGGGTACCCGTTGTGACAGGGGTATTAGCTGCCCGCCTCACATTATGATTAGCCAAACCTGCTTATAACAAACCTCCATATAATGAATTCCTCTTTAGAACGAAGTTTTTCTATTCCTCGCTGTTACTCTATAGAAACACATGTATTTGCGACCTCTATGTAGGAAAGTAACAGCAGGAGACATTCTTGATAAACGAATTTTCACCAGGGACAATCCTGGAATTTCGTCACGGATTTTGTCATTTTGACATGAGCATGCATCTTCTGTGGTTGCCTCGCCGCCAACAAATCGGCAGCATCACCACACTTGTGGCCCCTGTGACTCACAGGCGAGAGCAAGCACACGCTATTGCGCACGGATGTGTGCGTGGCCGGCAGGCGAGCCTGCAACCCACAAGCCAGCCTGGCCCCCTCAAGCGCATGTCCCCTCGCCTGAAAACATTCAGCTTTGCATTTTTTTCTTTTTTTCGTCAATGCCGAGAACCGTGCGTCTCTACCGAGGAGATGTCAAATTAGGTGCTGATAGAAACTCTCCAAAACCACGGTGTCGATGACGAATCCTCAACATGTCACGCACTTTGCCATCTCGCGTTGCGCCGTGAGTTCACGAGACCATAGCTTTCGCAATTAGCTCTGACAACAACACGCCGGCACATTGAATGCAATGCGACGAATGTGATAGAAACAAATTATAATGCTATATGAAGTAAGGCTGGCAGCCAACTCTTTTGGATCCAATATTTTGCAACTCCTACAAAACACTGGTGTAAGCAAATACAGCCACTCCAGGGAGAAGTGCTTTTTCACACAGGCTCTTCGCGTTGAAAGCCGACTGATGCTTGCCGAGATAACACATGGGCTAGCGATCGCGACCGCCCCCCTTTAACTCAACGTTCACCGTTGCTACTCAAGAGACCTCCCCCCCTTCCCCCCTTTCCCCCTCGGCTTTTTTCATACTTGTTTAAAACGGGTAATTTCCTTTATGTTTGAGCATTTGACGTCAGTTCTAAACATGAAGGGCTGTATTGAATGCACCCTTGAAGCGATATAGATGGGCCAGCTTATTTGATCTTTGCTATAGCAGCGCTCGCATGCTTTACCCAGCTTGTAACTTGTAATAAAAGTTTCGATGCACAGGCGCATGTTCTTAATTTGGACTCGTTATAGAACATGGTGGCGACAGCAACATGCTGAGACTGTCCACATAATGCTATCGAAATATTAACGAAGTTCTTTCAAAATAAGTGCGTGAAGAAGAATCTTCAAATAAATGCCTTCCCATATCTTCAAATGTCGTCGAGCTTTGCCGCTGCCTTTCACAATTGACCTTGCTGCCGGAAGAAGCAACATGTTCGTAAGCAATCCGCTTTCCACACCAGTCACTTTGCTTGCGGGAGAATGTCTCGGCCGCGTGCAGGATCTTGACCCTTCGTCTTTGGTTGATGTCCCGGATGACTACGGCGACCCCCCAAAAAGCACTGTCAGCACTCGAGGAGTCGTCCAATGATACGTTTTCCCAGCGCCATCACCGACACTCTCACTCCCACCGAACATGCCGACCTACTCTGATGCTGCTCGACAAGCCGAAGAGTACCGCCAGCTCGCCCGCGTGTTCACCTCGGAAGAGCAACAACGCCAGAAAGAAAACCGTACCACCTCTCTTCCGGATCGCAGCTATGCCCCAGGGTCTCTTGTGTGGCTTGCCATCCCATACCAAACTCCGGGACTCTCCTCGAAACTTGTGCCCCGGTACGAGGGGCCTTACACCGTTTTGGAGAAAACCTCTCCGGTTAATTTCCTAATTCAACCAGTTTCCCGATCGGACGACATGCGTCGCGGTGCACGTGACATCGTCCATGTTTCCCGACTGAAACCTTACCATGAGCCTCTGCCTGAAACATAAGTCGCCAGGATGGCTCCTTTTTCAGCGGGGACGATTGTGGAAGAAGATGTGCCTGCAGCGAGCAAGTATCGCCAACGCCCGGCTCTCTCGCCTCGTGCTTCGGTTCGCTGCTGTGCCGGTCTCTGCTGGACGGTTCATCACGCTGTCTTGCCGTTGTCGTTAACTACTAATAAACCTCTTTACAAGTGTTTTGGGTTGGCTCTGCTTTCAGTTGCCCTTTTGTTTAATTTGTGTGGTTATTTTTCCTAATCGTTGAACCGAACTTGCACATAACGAAATCCTCTTTATATAGAATTTTTTCAAGAATTTGTCGATTTCGTTGTATCCAGGTTTAACAGCGGTTGCTACCACAATGATTGCTTCACCCTTCCAGTGAAACTGGCTTTTTCAGTTATGTACAGCCACCCATTTTTTGGTACCTGAACACACGAGCGTGAACTGTCAAATCGCTAAGTGCCACAGCAGCCAAAAGAGCAAAAATATGCGCATGCGTTAGATAACCAGTCTTGTCCTCGCTAGGCTGTTTCGAGAACTGGATACCACCTTTTTTTTGAGCACTGTTACTGTCATCCTTTTTTTTTTTTTCTTTTCACAAAACTGCCATCAGGTTATAAAAAAAATCACAGTTTCCCCACAAGCGCAAAGAAATGAATGCACTAGCAACAAATTGTAACCTTATATGAGGGCTGGCTGCTAACGCTTTTGGATCCGATATCGGGTCATCCTACTAAACAATGTTGTAAGTGAATACGGCGGCTAAAAGGAGAAATGCTGTTTTACTAAGTCTCTTCTCGCTGAGAACGCAGCATATAGATAGCGTGCGCCGGCGATCGCTGCCACTGCCCAAGTGATAACAGTCTTGATGAAACAGAAACTATAACTGCTTCGGTAGAACCAAAAACAACGTTTTAGCCTCGTTTTCGGGCACAGGGCTTGATGGCTGTCGCACTGAGCAGCTAATATCAGTGGCTGCGGCACAGAACAGCGCTGATAAACGTGCTTGCCGCAGCAAGGGTGGTTCATCGCAAATAGTGCAGATAAACAAGTTTAGTGCATACAGGCACAAAAGGAGCAACTCTTCCACACCTTATTTATTCTTGTAGAGAGGCTTCACAGCAATGCAGATTCCCCCTAAATAATTGTTTTCATGGCTTAGCACTATTCCATTGCAGCAAAACTACCTTTACAAAAGATTACATAAGAAATTATATACATTTGAATAGGTGCTTTCATTACAGTTAAACCCCTTAATTACAACACCTTCATAACACCCCCTTTATTACAGTGAAACTACCTTCACAAAGGGTTACACGTAGGCTAATATATGTACATTTGCGACTACGAAATATTCAGTAATTTAAATTCGAACATTTGCACAAGCCTGCTTCAATGATTGCCAGGACTGTACAAGTACAGTTTATTTCCATATACTAAACAAAACTGTTGCTATGCCTGCGGTGCCTTAAATTGCTTACCTGCAAATGTCGTCCATCTCTCTCTGGAGCCCCTCATGAAGGATGTCCTCAATCAGGTGCTCCTGTGCCTTTTGCTCATCTTCCCGTGTCCTCCTCTTGGCAAGAAGCTTCTCTTGCAAGCGTTGTTCTTCCGCGTGAAGGAACTCTTCCGTGCAGGCTGCCCTGCAACACACGACAGTGCCTGTCATCAACTTAGGGCACACAACTGGCATTCATTCAAGTAGCAGGCAGGCTGATTCTTATTCCTGCCTGAATAAAAATAATTGATTGATATGTGGGGCTTAATGTTCCTAAACCACCATATAATAGGAGACGCCATAGTGGAGGGCTCCATAAAGTTTTTGACCACCTGGGGTTCTTTAACGTGCACCCGAACCTGAGCCCACGGGCCTACAGCATTTTCGCCTCCATCAAAAATGCAGCCGCTGCAGCTGGGATTCGATCCTACAACCTGAGGGTCAGCACCTTAGCCACTAGACCACCGCGGCGGGGCTGCCTAAATAAAAGTAAGTTTGCATTCATGGTCTTTTGTTCATCAGGGATGTGTAAATAGTAAATTCTAGAACTCAATAAAATACAAGTAGAATAGTAATGATGTCAATTAAAGAAAACTACAAAGTGAAGGTCATTCAAGTGGCTTTCGAACAGATTGCGCCTGTGTTGATCTTTTCATTAATGTTGCACTGTTTTGTTATGCTACTTACTATAGTATTAATGTCCAAAAACCAACTCCCGCAACATTCAGCTTTCTTAAGCATTTTAATTGATTGATTTGTATGGTTTAACGCCCCAGAACCACCATTTGATTATGAGAGACGCCGTAATGGAGGGCTCCGGAAAATTTTGACCACCTGGGGTTCTTTAACGTGCACCCAAATCTGAGCACACAAGCCTACAACATTTCTGCCTCCATCGGAAATGCAGCTGCCACAGCCGGGATTTCATCCCGTGACCTGCGGGTCAGCAGCCGAGTGCCCTTAGCCACTAGACTCTTAACCATTTCAAAGATAGCCCTAGAATTCCAGGTTTTATTTGATACGGACGTTCACAATCTTTAACAAGAGAACATTACGATTCCTATTCACTGCCAAAAGATGCCACATTTATGTAACCTGAGACAAGCTTTTATAAAGCAGCAATTAGGACCTATGAGATATTTGGCAACTATATGTTGAAATAAAGCACTGACAAGTGTGGTGCGTTCTCACCAGCTTTCAAATAAAACTGAAACATAATAATCAAACAATGTTTGACAAATCAAGATTAGGCTGGTGATATTAGTGAATTATAGGTTCAAGGCAAATGGTGATTTGGTTCAAATGACTTCTAATCAAATCATCGCGTGTCATTCTAATCAAATTAACACTCAAATCACGTGTCATTTCCGCCGCTTCTATTATCAAACGGGTTAATAAATCTCTGTCCCGATACGGCACACACGTCTTATCGAAATAAGGCACACAACCGCACTCCTTACAGTGGATCGCCAAGTGACCATCTGAACCCTTCCGCACTTTATTAACCTACTGCATTTTAAGAGATTTATTAACCCGTTTGATAGTAGAAGCGGTGGAAATGACACACGATGATCTTGAGTGTGTTAGTGCGCTTTCTATCTCGCTGACGGAAAGAGCTATGTAGCTATGTTTTTGGATGGGGTGATAGATAATAACAGATAGTAATGTACGGGACTTTGTTCTTTGTTGTCTACATTTTATTATCTTTTTTGTCTTTTCACCCCCTTTATAAACTCTGACGTTTGCAATAAACGTTTAGTTGAAGTTAAGCGCTTGTGTTGTGTGTTCTGTGTTATAGTGGCTGCGCTTCCTAGCAAGATGGATCCTTACCAACTGGCCCGATACAATCGTTTATTAACCCTATCATATTATGGGGGATTTCAACTTTCCCAATATATGTTAGGAATATGATCCTCCATGCTGTAATCCTTAATGGAATTCCTTGATCTCTGCTCTCTATTTTCACTGACACAATTAGTAGTCGAACCAACAAGAATCTCGAACAATGCCGCTAACCTCCTCGACCTACCATAATTACTCGAATCTAACGCGCACCCTTTTTCCGGTTAAGCGAGTTCATAAACTGCATGCGCGTTAGAATAGAGTACGAAAAAAAAAATGAATACGATCATTCTATTGCCATTGGCATTTCCAAAATGGACGCCCCTACGTGCGTCGGCATGGCGCGTCGGCCATTTCTGCCTATGTGTTTCCCATGTGCGGCACTTCGTACGTGTGCTGAGGAGTTCGTCATCTTGTAGTGCATTAGCATCGAGGCATGGAAGGGCCGACTTGAAAACTCGACGAGTGCACCACGATGCCGCTCGCTATTAAAGAAAAGTCATCGCATGTGCCGAAAGGGACGTAAATCGGGCCGCATCACGGTCGTTCGGAGTTTCCGAAACGTGCGTGCGGGACTGGCGGAAACAAAAGCAGAAGATTGTCGACAGCAAAGATTTACGCAAAGGCTTCAGTAGACCACAGCAGGGTCAGTTTCCGCAAATTGAAGAGCTGCTCGCCGAGTATGTGCTTGAGCAGCAAGTGGAACAGCGGCCCGTGACGACAGAACTGCTCCAAGTGCGGGCTATGCAGTTAGCTTTACAAAAAGGGCTAATGCGGAGCCAGTTCAAGACGAGCAGGTGCTGGCTAACTAACTTCAGGCTTTAGGCTAACTAACTTTAGTCTTTTCCCTCCGAAAGCGAACGGGCATGGGTCAAACTTGCCGGAGTAGAATGAAGAAAAGCTTAACAGTTTTCAGAGGTTTGTCCTAAACTTGCGGCACAACAACGGCTACCTGCTTGGGCAAATAGGGAATGCCGATCAGACGCGCCTCTTACTTCGACATGCCTGGCACCACAACCGTCGAGCAGAAGGGGGCGAAGCAAGTTCGCGTGCTGACATCGGGCCACGGTAAAACTAGAGTGACGGCAATGCTCCGTTGTACGTCAGATAGGCACAAGCTTCCCCCGTACCTCATATTTAAATGGAAGATGCTCCCGAAAAGAGTCGTTTTCCCGAGTGGTGCGATCGTGCGGGCCAACGAGAAAAATGGGGTGCGCGTTGCAATCGATGGCTTACTTTTTTTTTTTTTTTTTTCGTCGTGGAAACGGGTGCGCGTTACAATCGAGGGCGTGGTAGAATCGAGTAAATACGGTAATCTCATGTTCTCATCCTGACATAGTTACCAATGTTGCATGCATACCAGGCTTAAGTGATCACCTTGGTCTCTCGTTCTACTTATTACTTCCCGCCCTAAAACGAACTGTTGAAAAAAAGTTAATTTATCGCTATAATAAGGCAAACTTTGATGACATTAATCTTGAGCTAGCCAGCTTCCTTGATCCCTTTTTCAACCATTTTGATGATAGCAACGTAGACGAGAACTGGATAATGTTTAAAAAAGAAAATACTTGAGCTGACCCACAAATCCCCTCGAGTAAAATATCCTGTAATGTTAAAAAACCCTGGTTCAGCGCACAGTTAAAAAGGCTTTCTAATAAAAAAAATAAAAGCGAATGCATCGAATAGTAAAAAAAAGTGGTTTGGCTTCAAAATGGGGATGCAAGGAAATGAACAGAGCCTATATATGGGCAATAACGCTTGCCAAAAGTCATTTCACATGCACACATTGCTGACAATGCTTGCAAACGATCCCAAAAAATTTTGGCAAGTTATAAACCCTTCTAGTGACAATTCCGTGGCATTGATCAATTCCACCGGTTTACCAATACCTGACAATGTATGCCCCCAGCTCCTTAATTTTGCTTTCTGCAACAACGTTGTCGTGCTTTCTAAACCCGAATTTCCCCATATTGAGTGTTGCCATTACCCTGTTATGGATGTTACTATCATTGAGCCTCTTGGAAT